>JAJJWW010012334.1:0-248618 GCA_023531295.1 Papaver armeniacum
GATTTAAATGAACTAATCCAAGCAATTTCAGATACTGGCTTTGAAGCAGAACTCATGAGCACTGGAAATGATGGTAACAAAGTGCATTTAGAACTTGAAGGAATCATTTGTGATGAAGATTTGACTATTATTAGGTCCTCCCTTGAATCGGTACAAGGAGTGAACCATGTTGAGATGGACATGGAGTCTAATAAGGTAATTATCATGTATGACTCGATTCACTGGCCCAGGTCTCCTCATAAAATGCATCCAAGAAGCTGGCAAAACCCCAAGTCATATCATGCCAGCTTGTATGTTCCTCCGAGTGGAAGAGGAAGCAGAGCGCCAACATGAGATTCTGGGCTACAGAAACCTTTTTTTCTTTGAGCTTTCTATTCTCATTTCCTGTGGTTATCTTTTCTTTGGTACTTCCTATGCTTCTTCCTTATGGAAACTGGTTATTATATAAGGTTTACAACATGCTCACAGTCGGGATGATTCTACGATGGATTCTTTGCACTCCAGTGCAGTTCATCATTGGAAGAACGTAATAATGATTACTTGTTGTATCTATATATTTTTCCTATACGTTCATCACCTTAATGTTCCTTTTAAATTGATGTAAAGATGAAGTGTAGCGCGCTCTTTTCTCTCTTTGTGATTTCAAGGTTTTACATAGGTCCTATTATGCTTTGAGACGAGGATCTGCTAATATGGATGTTCTGGTTGCGTTGGGCACCAGTGCTGCATATTTTATTCTCTATATGTTTTAATAACTGCATTAACCTCAGAAACATTTCCAAGTGAATGGATATCTGAGACAAGTGCAATGTTAATTACTTTTATTTCTTAGGAAAACATTGGAGGTGTTGGCCAAGGAAGACATCTGATGCATTAGCTAAGCTAACAAGCTTGCTCTGATACAGCTTTGGTGCTATCTTTTGACGTGGATGAAAATGTTATCTCGGAGGATGAGATAAGCACATCACTATTACAAAAAGCATGATGTGATTAAGATTGTTCCCGGGGTAAAAGTTCCTATTGATGGGATTGTTACAAAGGGTCAGAGCCATGTGAATGAGAGCATGCTCACTGGGAAGCAAGGCCAGTGGCTAAAAAGCCAGGAGACAAAGGTTCTTCTTCTTCCTCCTCCTGTTCCTGACTTTATTTGCGTCTTGAATCACAGTTAAAGAACAACGTTTATAGGTTATTGGTGGTACTGTGAATGAAAACGGATGCGTGTTAGTTAAGGTCACTCATGTTTGGATCCGAGACTGCATTGTCCCAGATAGTTCAACTAGTGGAAGTTGCTCAGCTTGCTAAAGCACCTGTTCAGAAACTGGCTGATCAAATTTCTAGGGTCTTTGTACCTGTGGTGAGTTTGTTAGTAGGCTGTCAGTGGTATCTGATGCAACTCAAATTACTTTTGTCTGTTCTTTAGGCTTCTATCCATAAAATTAATCCAAATGGCTAAACTGCTCTAAGAATGAATTAGTAATGAACTTTGTGTTATCCTCCAATTGATGTTTCCTATTCTGTTTACAGGTTGTTGTGGCAGCCATTCTTACATGGTTGGCATGGTTCATAACTGGAGAAGCAGCTGTTTACCCTAAAGAATGGATTCCAAAAGGCATGAGTAGCTTTGAGCTGGCACTACAATTTGGCATTTCAGTGGTTTTGCTTGTCCATGTGCTCTGGGACTTGCAACCCTACGGCTGTCATGGTTGCCACTGGGAAAGGTGCTTCTCAAGGCGTTCTCATCAAGGGTGGAAATGCGCTTGAAAAGGCACACAAGGTACTCAGGATAGAAGCTAAAGTCTCATCATTTTTCAGTAGAATTGTGTCTCTACTCTCTAGTACTATCTATATTGTTGATGCTTAACCGCTTCATTTGTATCCTGAAATCCACCAGGTGAAAACAGTTGTATTCGACAAAACAGGTACTCTGACAGTGGGAAAACCTGTAGTTGTTAGCATGAAGGTTTTCTCATCCATGCCAATCCAAGAGTTTTGCAACATAGCTGAAGCAGTAGAGGTATTACTTTGTTTGGCTGAAGTGTTGTTTATTAACATGCTGAAGTGTTTAAGATAGAAAAATTGTCCTTGGTAGGCAAACAGTGAGCATCCGATAGCTAAGGCTGTCGTACACCATTCTAAGAATCTGCGCCAGATGTATGCATCCAACCTGGAGCACATAGCCGAAGTGGAGGACTTTGAGGTACATGCAGGATACGGGGTCAGCGGGAAAATTGGTGATAAATTGATCTTGGTTGGTAATAAGAGGCTAATGGTGGCTTGTAATGTACCAATCAATTCTGAAGTTGAGGATTACTTGTCAGAGAGCGAGCAGCTCGTGCATACTTGTGTGTTGGTTGCTATCAATGGAATGATTTCTGGAGGTTTCGCCATAACTGATCCTGTAAAACCAGAAGCAGAGCAAGTAATTTCATTTCTCAAATCAATGAACATTACGAGCATAATGGTGACTGGGGACAATTGGACTACAGCAAATACCATAGCCAAGGAAGTTGGAATTGTTACGGTGTTCGCGGAGACAGACCCACTTGGAAAAGCTGATAAAATCAAAGATTTTCAGGTAAATATGGAAACAGCACCACAAACTTCATTTAACTGCAATAGAATCTGCAAGAAAAAAAAGTAGATGTTAACCTTTTGAGTTAACTATGTCTCTCTGATCTAATAATTTGATGATTTAGTTGAATGGGATGGCTGTTGCAATGGTGGGTGATGGAATCAATGACTCTCCAGCCTTAGCCGCAGCTGATGTTGGCATGGCAATTGGTGCTGGTACTGATGTTGCTATTGAAGCTGCTGACATTGTTCTTATGAATAGCAACTTGGAAGAGGTGGTAACAGCCATTGATCTCTCCCGAAAGGCACTGGCTAGGATCAGACTCAACTATTTATGGGCTCTTGGCTACAATGTACTCGGTATGCCAATTGCTGCTGGAGTATTGTTCCCTTTCACAGGAATTAGGTTGCCACCTTGGCTTGCTGGTGCTGCGATGGCTGCATCTTCAGTTAGTGTGGTATGTTCCTCTCTTCTGTTGAAGTCTTACAAGAAGCCTTTGCATATTGAACGTGCCGCGGGGGACTTGTTGACTATTCGGACTCAGTTTGAGAGCTAGTTGAACCTACATTTCTTTGTGATCTGGTCTTTTCTTTTTTTGTTTGCTATATTTTCATTTTTGCACACATTGGCATAAGAACTACAACACAATTGTGAAAATAATGTATCTGAATTCACAGAATTGATGTATTTGTACGGCGGCTTTTGATGCCACCTAACAGTATTTCTCGCCTGCTGCTGTTGTTTCCTACATACATCTAGAGGTATTCCAATGCGGACCATCAAGTAATTCAGACAGGCTAAAATTGTATGGCAGGATCCCCCACATTTGCTGAAGGTTATCTGGGTCATATTTACCAATTGCAATTTCTACTTCTCTTGATTGGTGCAGGACCACATAGGTCCAAGCCACACACCATCACGAACAGCACTGCTACACAGTAACAGGTGGTGATGATCCTTATCCACGCGATGACTAGAAGATCTCATTTTGTTAATCCAAATGCGGTTCTAATTTAACGCACTAAAGTAGCTTCTTCTTTTTTGGTTTTTTCTTTTTGTTTGATTTATGGAAAAGGTAAAATGCAATAAAAATATAATTTTAAGTTGGGGTGTTAGATTCGAACTATTAATAGTATTGAATTATTCAAAAACACACAACAAAAATGCTGAAAAAGAAATAGACTAGAAATATCTCAATTGACTTACTAGACCCAAGAGCAATTGTTGTCTTGATCAATTCAAACAACTTATTGATTTGTTGGGTGGCCACAGAAGTAATTGCTACATGGATATTGATATCGTGCATTTCAATAATTTGTTACCAGTAAACAAATAATTATCCATATCCTTGCAAGTTGTATCTAAATAATAGCCTCCAACATATCTTTGTATCTCCTCCATATTCAGAATAATTCGTAGATTAATTGTTTTCCAAATCGAGGTTCCTCCTTCAACAACACCAGCTACCACCCTAAAAAATTCTCGCAGTGAATCCGAAACCTGCAGGACATGGAATTCCTTTGGCTGCACCATCCGACAAACAATGAACTTGACTAGAGGAGGGAAAGACCAACAAATCTGCGAACTTCCATGAGTCAAAATCAATCGGAGAGTGATAGGCAAACCTCTCTTTTGTATCCATTTTGTTTATATGTATTCTTCATTGGGGGAACAGTTACCTCCAACGTCTAAATTGTTTTCGTTTGTTATTTTAACCATTTTTACCACCTTATTACCAAAGCATACACGGTCTTCTTGAATTTCTTATTTTGTGTCGCTATTAATAGATGAACCTGAATTTCCCGATGCTACTCACCAAAGTTATATGTCCAGACGTGGCATTCAAATTGTGATTATTTATTTGTTTATCATGCCCATTTCTTTCTGAAACTGAAAGTGTTCAACACCAAATGCTAGAGGTGTAAAACGTACGGCCAGCACACTCAAATCGCGTGCTTCACGTGCCATGTGTCGTGTTGTGTTGTGCCAACGATTTAAACGTGTTGTGCCGTGTTGTGCTTTACTAGTCAAAAGCTAAGCACAATACATCCCACGGGCACAACACACGAGTAAACGTGCCGTGCTGTGCCGTGTTGGCACACGTGTTATAAAAATTTGAAATCAATGTATACATTATGTCGGACATTATCACAAGAATTTAAATAGACAACATATCATTTGAAATTATTTCAAGTAAAATTAACAAGTTTATTCAATAAAAAGAAATAGCCCATCAAATATAAAATTGGATCATTGTCATGTAAATTAATGTTCTAGTCAAATATAGGTAACGACATTATAACAAAGATATTGAAATATATTTTCCAAATATTAAGGTATTATATGTGTTGTTATAAAAATAAGGCAGCATAAAATGTCAAAAACTAGCTAGAATAGTGACTCTTTTTGTGAAATATACACAAAATGTGATGTATTATGCTCTTGTTATACGGTATACTTTAGGCATGCTATGACGTCTTCAATAATGGGCCATGTGCTTATCCGTGCCGCGTGTTGTGTCGTGCTCTTTCAGGTTGACATTAACCCAAGAGATGGATGAAACTAACGTCTTGAGCCGTCTTTGGGCTAAATCACGTGCTAGTCAAGGGCTCGATTTTTAGTGTCTTTGTTGCCATTTGTGCTACGTCTTGGCACAGCCCAATTTACACCTCTACCAAATGCACTTTCACAATTTACAGAAAAATGTAGGCCAAATATTATGTTTTATGCGTCAAATACCATTTTCTTGTGGTCGTGTATTTTTCATAGGAAATCATGATCTTTACAGCCATAAAAATTAGAAAATCACAGGATTTCTCCTTTTATCGTGCACATACAAGATAATTCATCTTTTGTTGATAATGTAATTGAAACTGGACGAGCTTCCCTTTTTTTTTTATGGACGTGCTCCCTTATTAAGCTCTATCATATACTACCTCTATTTCTATAAATGAAAAAGTGATATCTTTTTGCAGGAACGGAAGGAATAGTTCATATTTACCGATTTGCTGTCAATGGGATGGTTTCTGGAGCTTTTACGGTAACAGATCCTCTAAAACGCAAAGCAAATAATTTTATTTCTCAATTGCCATTTGGAGCATAATGGTGACTGTGGGCTACACAAATGCCATAGCCAAGGAAGTTGGAATTGTTACGGTGTTTGCAGAGACAGACGGGGACCCACTTGGAAAAGCTGATAAAGTCAAATATTCGCAGTCAACGTGGAACCCAATTGTTACGGTGTTTCCCCTTTTCCATCCTGGCATTTTTAGGGGCGACCCCAAAAGAATTAGGGGCGACTTTTTTATTCCCAACCCATATACAACGTTAAGGGGTATCCAAAAATGGGGAGAATACGTTAATGCCCCTACATAATCAAGTCATTTTGTCCGATTGTTAATACTAAATCGGAGTTAAGTAACGAAAAGATACTACCGATTGATATGAAATTTGTGCTAAATACGTATTTGGGGTTACTATTAATCGGAAGTTAATGATATATTCATTTACTTATGATTATAGGCTCAACAAAATTCAAAAATTGAGAATTTTTTTTCAAAATCTCATTTTGGGGCAACTCGTATTCGGTAGTTATATGAACTATCTTGACCACAGATTATAGTAGGATATTTGCAAAGAGAGCCCTTTGTATAATAGGAAATCGGGATTTTACCTCATTTACTACCGATTATAGGCTCAACAAAATTTAAAAAATAGATGATTTTGGCAAAATCTCATTTTGGGGCAACTCCATATTCGGTAGTTATATGATTTATCTTGACTACCGATTATGGTAAGATATTTGCAAGAAGAGCCACTATATAATCGGAAGTTATGATAACTTTATTTACTACCGATTATAGGCTCAACCAAAATTCAAAAACTTGAGAATATTTTCAAAATCTCATTTTGGGGCTACTCTATATTCGGTAGTTATATGAACTATCTTGACTACCGATTATGGTAGGATATTTGCAAAGAGGTCATTGTATAATCGGAAGTCAGAATAACTTTATTTATATTTACTACCGATTATAGGCTCAACCAAAATTAAAAAAATTGAGAATTTCTGCAAAATCTCATTTTGGGGCTACTCTATATTAAGTAGTTATATGACTACCGATTATGGTAGGATATTTGCAAAGAGAGTCACTGTATAATCGCAAGTCAGGATAACTTCATTTACTACCGATTATAGGCTCAACCAAAATTCAAAAAAATGAGAATTTTTGCAAAATCTCATTTTGGGGCTACTCAATATTCGGTAGTTATATGACTACCAATTATGGTAGGAGATTTGCAAAGAGAGCCATTGTATAATCGCAAGTCAGGATAACTTCATTTACTACCGATTATAGGCTCAACCAAAATTCAAAAATTGAGAATTTTGCAAAATCTTATTTTGGGGCTACTCTATATTCGGTAGTAAAATAACCTAACTTCAATACCGATTATGGTAGCATTTTAGCCAAAGGTCTATATTAATCGGGAGTCAAGATAATTTTTTTTGCTACCGATTATAGGATAATCAAAATTCAAAAGATAGAGGATTTTATTTCGGGGATAATTTATAATCGGAAGTTAGATGAACTAAATTGACTCCCGATTGTGGATTAACTTCCCGTTGTAAAGTTATCTACCGATTGTAAAGGGTAGTTTGGCCATTAAAAAATGGAAGATAAGGGGTAGCTTAGATTTACGTTAGGGTGACCTTTTTTGTCTTTTAGTGTCGCCCCTAATTCGTTTGGGGTCGCCCCTAAAAATGCCAGGTTTTCCATTGCACACCTTATTTTTATTATTTTTATTTTTTTGAAGCTGTTGCACACCTTGATGCAGCAGAACTGCAACACAATTGTAAAAATGCTACAGCTTATTAAGGGTTCATTTTTCGACATTTATGTTCTGGAGCTTGAAAATGCAGCAACAAATTGCCTAATGAATTTTTGGATCGATTATTGCTATGAATATAGACGTTATAATGTAGCTGAATTTATTTACAGATTGATGTAATCGTTCAGCGACTTTTGATGCCAAGTAACAGTATTTCTCGCCTATTATTGTTGTTGCCTACATACATCTAGACGTATTCTGGGTGTGGACCATTTCAGAGGCAAAAATTTCATGTCAGGACCACCCACATTTGCATAAGGTTATTTGGGGTCATTATTACTGAGTGCAATTTTCTTTTGATAGTTGCAGGACTACGCACGCCCAGCCACACACTGTCATCAAGAAATGCCATGTTCCACACTTGGTGCTTAACAGGTGATAATCTGCGTTGAACCAGGTATGTACAAATGGAGGCAATTATAATATGTTCACAATGCTTATCTACAACAAGATAAAAATATCACAAACATTTCTAAGAAAAATTGCGTTTCTCTTAATTCAAGCTCAAATGTCTCATATTGCTAGCCCAAATGCGGGGTTCTAACACTCTATGGCGCTTCTTTTTGCTTATTTTTCATTTATAAGAAGACGAATACAATAAAAATATAATTAAGTTATTCTGTGGTACCAATAGTCACAACTGCTACTAATTAAACACAAAAATGTGTGGAAAAAGAAATGACTAGAATTAACAGTTGTCTTGGATATTTTTATTAAATTCCAGCACTTCAAGTTTATGTGATCCTAATGACTAAAAGTAACATTTGTCTTCAGTATTTCTATTAAATTCGACCACTTTATGTTGATTTTCTACCGGACAAGGAGTGATCGCCATTCACTGTACCCGGTATTTATCTAAAGAAGCCTTCAATTAAATTCTTATCGACTCACTCTAGCTAGATCTTTCAGCCTTCGCTTTTCTCCAAAAAAATATCATGGGTTTGTTTACACATTTTCAGAATCTTCCTTCCACAAAAGAAACAAAGTGCACAAATACTTAATTCGCATCCATTTTGCTTATACATGTTCTTCATCGGAAAAACAGTTTCCTCCAACATCTCACTTACATCAAATGTTTTCCTTGGTTCTTTTAATCATTTCTACCACCTTTAACTATTAGACAAGCAAATGATCATATTACATTTATTAGTTGTTTGTGTCTCTATAAATAGCTGAACCTGAATTCGATGTTGCTACTCACCAAAGTTACATGTCTAAACGGAGGCCTTCAAATTATGATTGTTTGCCATCCATAGTTTTTTCTAAAATTGAAACTGTTCCATGCATTTGAAGTTTTCACGTCTAACAAATGTGGCTCAAATAATTATTTTGGATTGGGATACTTCTCTACCAATATAAAAGTTATAATGTAGCTAGATTCACAAAATTCATGTATTTGTACGTCGACTTTGATACCACATAACATTATTTCTATCCTACTATTGTCCTTTCCCTAGAGGTATTCTGATGTGGATCATCCAGAAAGTCAGAGGCTAAAATTGTATGTCAGGATTCCCCCATATTTGCATTAGGTACTTATCTGGGATTCTGGGGTCATATTTACGGATTTGACAAGTGCTGAACCAAATCCAAATCCAAAGCATTTTCCAGTAGCAAGTACCGGGTTGGCTAGAGAGTATCTCATAAAAGTATAACATAATTTTACATGGCTTGTCAAGCCTTACACAACCCGCACTCACGTCGGGCAAGTCTTTGAACCATCGTCCGCGAAATGCACTGTTATACAGGTGGTATTGTAACAGGTGGTGATAATCATGTACTGAGCTGGATATTAACAAACAGAGACAATTGTTCCCACCATATACATCCAATGCTTATTTAAGAATTTTTTTTTTTAAAAATTTTTGCTCATTCATTGGATTTTTGAAATTAAAATTTTTCCTTCTATTTATTGTTTCTAGATAGAGACTCAAAGGTCTCACATTGCTAATCCAAATGGATGCAGTTCTAAACACACTAAAATAGCTTGGTTTTATTTATCTGATTATTATGAAAAGATAAATACTATAAAAATGTAATTTAAGCCTATTATTTACCTACGGTATGGACTCTTATTGAATTATTTATAACAAAGCCAGTAAAACTTGGAAAAAGAAACGACTACATATATCTCCAATCCATCAACCAACTAACTAGACGTGTAAATTGTTGTTTCATTTCTATTAACATTATAAAGCCACTAATTGATTTGCTATGTGAGAGAACTCGCAGTCTTGCAGAAGTGATTGCCATTGAAGTACTCCCGTATTGTTTTTTCCTTTGCTAGAAAAAAGAACTTAATTTCGGGCGGAGTCGAAGTTTAATTGGGGATTACTTTGTTGAAGGATGTCAATTTCGGTGGACTTATGATTCAAATGTCACCACAACGGTGAAATCTTGGAAGTTTAATTGGGGAGATGAAAGACTTAGTAGAATATGGAATAATATCCCGGTTGCAATATGGTGGTGTATATGGAATGAGCGAAATGCAAGAGTCTTTGAAAGGAAAAAGAAAAATTTGGTTAGCCTAATTAGAAATGTTAAACTCCAAGCGTTCTTTTGGGCGGAGTCGAACACAAGGATGTTAGGTCTAACGGCAAAAAACGGTGATAGCACTTTAGGACTCTTTATTCCGCCTTCGTGATCTTGGTTTGGTTTTTGTTTTGGGTTGCCGAATCTCCTTTCGGCTCCCTTTTCTTATTGCTCTTGTTGTATTCATTGGGTTGAGGTACCCCTCTTAAGTACCTCCTTTTCAATGAATTTCCTCTTTGATCGATCAAAAAAAAAGAAAAAAGAACTTAATAAACGGAATAACTACAGAGTTTTGAGTAATAAAATGAGTTGGATCTTCCAACCATTCTCCAATCACTTTGTTAGCCTATTTTTTTTACAAAATTTAGTTGTTGTATCAGCAGTGGAGTTATAGTTCCTAATAATATGCTGGATTTCAAAAAACTGGTAAATTTGTTACTACCGAAACTAACCATAGAATTATTTTATGTTTGCTCTTTTTGCCTCTAGCTATTTCCCTGTGCCGATTCTTTGGCGTGCCTTTTACTCTTCTTAGTTTTTCATTGATATATTATGATGGATCACGTTTGTTCCTTGGGCAAAATAAACACATATGAACCATTCATCTGTGTCCATTTTTTTATATAAGTTCTTCATCGACAAAACAGTTTCCTCGAACGTCTCAACTTCTTCGATTGTCTTCTTTTCTTGTTCAATCGTTTTTGTCACCTTAATTATTAAGGAATCTTATTGCATTTATTACTTTCCGTCTCTGTAAAATCATGTTGCTACTCAGTGAAGTTACATGTCATAATGGAGGCCTTCAAATTATGATTGTTTGAGTCATTCACATTTCTGTCTACAACTGAAACCGTTCAATACATTTAACAAATGTGACTCACCAAATGAAGGGCCAAAATTTATCTTTTCTTGGTCAACTTCTATTTTCATGTGGTTTTACCTTTAACATTGTACGACCAAGATTATTTGAGTGTGGTAATGCAATTGAAAACGGACCTTCTTATTAATTGCGCGACAAAATGATAGGTCGATAATGGTCGATGGTACTTAAGAAAATGTTTATTTTTCTGTTTGTTTTGAAAAATGGTATTCTCAGTAACTGTCCTTTCTGCTGGTTGAGATGTGAAGGTAGGGGTCCTCTAAAGGAATCTTAATGCAGCAGCCAGCAGGAACAGTCACAAGTAGGTGGTACTTTGAAAATTAAGGTCACAGGAGGTTCTCCTCAGTGTTTGCACGAATAAACTATCTCTCAGTACCCGTAATATTGGACTTGAACTACGAAAACTTTTCTTAGCTCGGATTAAGTAACTTTATGTTTCTTCTTCCTTTTCATTATCCTCTCTTGACTCGTTTACTTCTTGTAAAAAAAACTTTATTTTCCCTCGTGCATCTTTTTCTCGGGTTCTTTATAAAATACTTCCTTCCACTTAAAAAAATCACAAAATTGGTCAAAAAGACCAAAATCACAATTCACAGGTGAAAAAAGGAGACTTAGGTTTGATCTTCACATTTAAATAGCGAAAAATTAAAAGATCTTGTTTAAATGGACAAAAAATTTAAAAATAGGCGGGATGTAACTGGTTTCATCCTGTCCATTTTCAAATATTTTTTCTTATTTTTATTTTACACGGGGATGCATCAGGTTTCATCCTTGCTTTAATTTTTAAGTATAAGCGGGGATGAATCCGGTTTCATCCTTCTTTATTTTTTTTTATTTCACCCGTACTTTTTTTTACTTGTCCATTTGAACCGTGTTTTAAATTTTTTTGGACAAATGACCCATTTTCTCTAAAAAAAATCAGATAATGCGTGGAAACTATGGTGCACCATTTATTTTTGGGTATAATGTAGTAAAAATTATAGCTTGGCTAGAAATGGAAACCAAACTGGTTGGCTTTAGGCACTAAACAAAATTGAAATTTCTTTTGGGGGAATGTGAGCAAAAAGATTAAAAGCTATAATAATTGGAATTGGATGAAAGGACCACCCACATTTGCGTGAGGTTCATATTTACACTGCAATTTTTCTTGTGACGTTGTGCAGGACCACGCAGGTCCAGCTACAGATACCATAAGCCACCACGCTACTACACAATCGATATTATATGGAGTTAGGTAGATGGACAAATGGAGGCAATTGTTCCCATTTTACAACTGGTTCCTAAATTTTGTTCCCGAAAACTTTCAGAAAACATCTTAATTAAATTTGTAATATCTCCATCGACTAAGAGCCTAATATGAGACATGAATGTTAATTATATGATCGTCTGGTAAATTTTGTAATTTTCTCACAGTTAATCGAAAGAAGCGAAATTATATGGTGTTCTATAATTTATTTCCATTTCTATTAAATTTCTTTGTATCTCGCTCTATCCCCTTGCTTATTTTCCGGTGTTTACAAAGTCGGATTCATCCTTCTAGTCTTCTACAAAAGAAACATCTAAAAGTTCTTGATTTATATCTATTTGGTCTATATATGCTTTTTTACTGACAAAACAGTTTCTTCTTACATCTCAACCTTAATTATTATTTTTTTGGTTCCTTAACCATTTTTGACTATATTATTATAAAGTTTAACATGGAAGGTAGAGTGAGCTTGACCCTTGTAATATAATATTTGACCCTCTTATAGGTTCGGCTCGGCAGCAGTTCCTCATGAGGGCTTGGTAGGCGAGCAGAGAAACTGTTCGACTAATGTAGTAGTCTGTTTGTTGGATCTTAGCACATTAGGATTCCAACTAGTTAATGTAATAATACTCTTCATTCAACAAATAACATTGAAAAAAAAAAAAGATAATTTAAGGCTATTACTTACCAACAACCCATACGAATTATTTATAATAGACATAACAAAATGTGGGAAACAAATGAATTTGTTTTTTTGATGCAAAGAATAACTTTATTCTTTATAATTTTATCAAATTTTTCCTGGATGTTACCCCAAAACATGCGCTATGTTGTTTGTTGTTCTTTTAACATAATTCACACTAAAATACAAAAAACTAGACAAAAAATGCCTTATTTCCTATGCAATCCCTTGATTCTTCCAATGTACAAATGAGGTGGCATCATTGGCTGAGTTAACTAAGTTCTGACCGTCTGCTTTAAAGATCAAATTATCTATATTTAGATTCTTGCCCCACGTGGAGAACAAATGATTAGAAGTAACAATTGTTTTGGTTTCTATTTTATTTTCTATGTGAAAGAGAGTGATCGTCAACCGCCATCCATTGTCCCGGTATTTCACCGAAGAAGCGTTCCGTTACATTCTCTTTCACTCTCTTGCTGCCTTTGGTGATTCTCCAAGAGGATTCATGGGTTTGTCTACAATATAAGGTTCTACCTTCCACAAAAGAAACAATGTTTGCCAATTCCTAAAAAATTTTCATCTGTTTAGCGTTTGCATGTTCTTCATCCAGAAAACAGTTTCCTCCTACATCTCACTTACATCAAATGTTTTCTTTTGTTTCTCTAATCATTTCTACCAGCTTAATTATTAGACAAGCATACGATCTTATTACATGTATTGGTTGTTTGTGTCTCTATAAAAAGCTGAACCTGAATTCCATGTAGCTACTCACCAAAGTTACATGTCAAAACGGAGGCCTTCAAATTATGATATTTTTCCATTGATATTTCTCTCTAAAATTGAAACTGTTCCATATACCATGCATTTGAAGTTTTTACATCTAACAAATGTGACTCAAATACTTTTTTAGATCGAATACTTCTTTATCAATATACAGAAGTCATAATGCAGCTAAATTCACAGAATTGATGTATTTGCACGTCGACTTTTAACGCCACATAACAGTTTCTCTCGCATACTATTGTTGTTCCCTACGTACTTGTAGAGGTTTTTCTGATGTGGACCATCGAGTAATTCAGAGACTAAAATTGTATGTCAGGATCCCCCACATTTGCATAAGGTACTTATCTAGGGTCCAGATTTGGACCGATCTGATAAGTGCAGGACCACACACATCATCCCAAAATGCACTGTTACACAGTTTTTATTGTAACAGGTGTCGATATGAACCAACGGAGACCATTGTTCGCACTTTACATTTGGTTACCAAAGCTTGTTTGACAAAATTTGTTCATTGCTTTCTAGACACTACTCAAAGATCTCATATTTCTAATCCAAATGCACGCAGTTCTAACTTCTAGGTTAACACACTAAAATAGCTTCTTTTTATTTCTTTGATCTATGAAAAGATAAATACAAAACGTAATTTAAGCCTAATACTTACCAACTGTATGGACTCTTTGTAGAGTTATTCATAACAAAAGCCAATAAAATGTTGAAACGTAATGACCACATATATCTCCATCAACCAACTAACTAGACGAGTGATTGTTGATTGATTTCTATTAACATTTCAAACCCACTAGTGATTTGCTATGTGACAGAACCCGCAGTCTTGCTCAAGGAATTGCCACTGGATGTAAGTTTGTTTTTCTTTGGTATAAAAGACAACTTATTAACTGGGATCATTGTTTCTTTTACTATGCTTAGCAGCTGCATCAGCAGTGGAGTTATAGTTTCTAATATGCTGGATTTCAAAATACTGGTAAATTTGTTGCTAGTGAAATAAGCCTAAGAATGTTTTCTCTTTGCCTGTAGTTCTTTCCAGCTACGCTGATTTTTTTGGCAACTCTTTTAGATCGGGTACTTCCTTGCGCGAAAGAAATATGCAGGAACCCTTCATCTATATATATCCATTTTGTTTATATATGTTCTTCATGGGCAAAACAGTTTCCTCCAACGTCTCAACTTCAATTGTTTTCTTTTGTTGTTTAATCATTTTTTGCCCCCTTAATTATTTAGGAGTCTTAAATATGTTTTCTTTCGGAGTCGACAAGAACAGTCTTATTGCATTTATTAGTTTGTGTCTCTATAAATAGCTTAATCTGGATTTCATTTCATGTTGCTACTGAGTAAAGTTACATGTCAAAACTGAGTCCTTTAAATTATGATTGTTTGTCATTCACGTTTCTTTCTACAACTGAAACTGTTTAATACTATGCATGGAAGGCCAAAATTTATGTTTTCTTGGTCAACTTCCATTTTCATGTGGTTGTACCTGTACCTGCATTAGTCATCGACAATCAAGATTTTTAGAGTCATAAAATTTTCTTGAGTTTGCCTTTAACATTGTACGGCCAAGATTATTTGAGTCTTATGTGATAATGTAATTGAAAACGGTCCTCTAAAGGAATCGTAATGCTATTCTCAATAACTGTCCTTTCTGCTGGTTGATATGTGAAGGTAGGGGTCCTCTGAAGGAATCCTAATGCAGCAGCCAACAGGGACAGTCACAGGAGGTTCTCCTCAGTGTTTGCACGAATAAACCATCTCTCAGTACCCGTAACATTGGACTTGTACTACGAAAACTTTTCTTAGCTTGGATTAAGTAACTTTATGTTTCTTTTTTCTTTTCATTATCCTATCTTGACTCGTTTACTTCTTGTAAAAAAACTTTCTTTTCTCTCTTGTGCATTTTTTTCTCTGGTCCTTTAAAAAATACTTCCTTCCACTAAAAAAATCAGATAATGCGTGGAAACTATGGTGCACCATTTATTTTTGGGTATAATGTAGTAAAAATTATAGCTTGGCTTGAAATGGAAACCAAACTGGTTGGCTTTAGACACCACACAAAATTGAAATTTCTTAAGGGGGAATTTGAGAGCAAAAGTTTAAAAGGTACTCCTTCTGTTCCAATTTAGATGATGTTGTAGAGTTTTTCACGCAGATTAAGAAACATTAAAGAGAGTAATTTTTTCCAAGTCTGCCGATATTAATACCTTCCTAAAAATTTAAACCTCCTAATTTTTTGTTTCTAGATTTTAGTATAAATTATGAATCCCCGTGTAATTCAGCAGGATGACCAAATATCCCTAAAATAATAGAGAATAGATTTAAAATCTTAAATTAGATTAATTATCTCTCACTGATAACAAGGGCAATGAATGTTATGTTATGATTCCAAAGCAGGGTAAATCAGTGAGAATTTAGAGAAAATAGTTAAACTCTCATCTATTTTGGAACATACAAAAACCCTAAAACATCATCTAAAGTGGAACGGAGGGAGTATAATAATTGGAATTGGATGAAAGGACCACTCACATTTGCGTGAGGTTCATATTTACACTGCAATTTTCTTGTGACGTTGTGTAGGACCACGCAGGTCCAGCTACAGATACCATAAGCCACCGCGCTACTACACAACGTATATTGTAACAGGTGATAACCATATGTGGAGTTAGGTAGATGGATAAATGGAGGCAATTGTTCCCATTTTACAATTGGTTCCTAAATTTTGTTCCTGAAAACTTTCAGAAAACATCTTAATTAAATTTGTAATTGCTTCAAAAAAAAAAAATTTAAATTAAATTTGTAATATCTCCATCGACTAAGAGGCTAATATGAGACATGAATGTTAACTAGATCACCGCTGCCACGGTGGGGAGGGCCGACCGAAGAAAATTGAAACACTGTTATGCTTAATGGTGTTATAAGTCTAAAATTAATATGCATTCAATTTATGGTAATTTACATAAATTTTCCCCATTTTTTATGCATCTTTTGTGGTGGTTTGCATCAATTTACCCATGTGCTATGTATATTTTGTGGTGGTTTGCACCAATTTCCCCATGTATTATGCATCCTTTGTGGTGCTTTGCATAATAGCTATGCATTAAATTTTGAAAATCATTATCGAATTTTTCGTAAAAACACTAAATTTTATATTGTTGTTTATACTCGCAGTGTAGATTTTTAAAAATCCTTTCCAATGATATAAAATTTATAAAATTCTAAGGCACGGATTTTTAGATATGTTATATTAGAGTTTGATTGGCAATTATACCCTTGAAAAATAGGATGTATAAGAAGTTATAATAATTAGACTAAAAGGAGGGACATTTTAGGCTTTTCATGTCCCAAAGACTAACACCAAATTCATTTTCGATCTTTTTATGAAATTGAACATTTTTGTTAGGTTTCCAATTAAAAAAAAGTGGCCATAAAAGGGAAACCCTCCCTACAGGCCCTTCGGGCCCTCCGGTCGGTCGGCCCAATAATGAGCGTCTGGTAAATTTTGTAATTTTCTCACAGGTAAGCGAAATTATACGGTGTTGCATAATTTATTTCCATTTCTATTAAATTTCTTTGTATCTCGCTCTATCCCCTTGCTTATTTTTCCGTTTATTTTTTCACACCCCAAAATTTGTCACAGATATGTTTACAAAGTCGGATTCTTCCTTCTACAAAAGAAACAACATCTAAAAGTTCTTGTGGTCTATTATGCTTCTTTACTGACAAAATAGTTTCTTCCGACATCTCAACCTTAATTGTTGTTTTCTTTGGTTCCTTAACCATTTTTGCCACCTTACTAGAGAGGGAGCAAGTATGGTCTTCTTGCCCTGTTGTTAGTTTGTATCTCTCTGAGAATAACTGATTCTAAATTTCATTATGCTACTCACCGGAGTTACATGTCAAAACCGAGGCTTTCAAATTATGACTGTTTATCATGCACATTTTCTAAAACTGAAACTGTTCATTACCATGCAGTTGAAGTTTTACATTTAACAAATATGACTCAAATAACTATTTTGGACTGAATACTTCTCCATCAGTATAGAAATTATAAGTGCAGCTAAATTCCCAGAATTGATGTATTGTAAGGTGACTTTTGATGCCACATAACAGTATTTCTCGGGATTTTTTTAGGTCATATACTGATTTGATAAGTGCAAGGCCACGCTACAGCCACACACATGATCGTGAAACACACTGTTACTGTTTGTACCATAAGTAAAAATACCACTTAATGGGCCAAATTGATACTTGAATCATCTTTTGGGTCCTCATCCAAGCCCGCTACCCAGCCAACCAAGGCAGTCAACCGGTCTGCACAGACCGGTCAATGGTCAGAATCAGTCAATGGTCAAAGTCGGTCAACATCCGGTCAATGGTCAAAGTCAGTCACACCCCTAGCTAATTTTCAGTCTCCACTCATATCGCCAGCAAGCCAATTATCTTTGCCCGGCCAGTCCGGCCAGTCCATCCGGTCATCCGGTAACTATACGATTGACCCGACCCATTCTGTTGCGGCCCGGCATCCACCTATCACCGCCCGACATCCACTGTAGGCCGGCCGGTCTCCACCAATCTAATGACCATTAATCGGAAGTTTCATACATAAATTATGGTGAAGACATAAAGGAGCGATTTTCATACGAATTCAATATAGGAGCATAAATGGGCAGTTACATTGAGAATTCATTATAGGAACATAAATGGGCAGTTAATGGAATTTATGTTGACATTGGAATTATATTTTTTCATTGTATAAATAGGGAGAGGAGAAATCAGTCAAGGGGGGAGCCAAGAGAGGGGGGAAGAGAAGAGAGAAAAAAACATGTTTTGTAATAGAAAAATCAATAAAACATTTCTCCCCAAGGGGATTCACCCGTGGACGTAGGCAACCATGTAGGAACCACGTTAACCTCTGTGTATCTTTATTTGCTTCTCAATCAGGCTCCAAATCCTAATACACACCAAACTACCCATTCATCGTGTTTCGTGCCCAAAAGTATTTTGGGTACAAACATTGGCGCCACTAAGGGGACCACGAGAAAAGAAATCGTGTTTTCCCATTGAAAAGTTGTTAAAAATGCTTCAAAAGTCGTGTCCCGTGAAAAGCGATCCCGAGAAAGTCACGAAAAGTCACTGCTGCGATCCGAGTTGATATGGCTAACTGCATGTCGATTTGATCATATGATCATGATCCGGTGATCGCGTGCTGTTGGCCGACTGATAATCGCACATACTGATCCAGGTTGATCGCATTCTTTGCAGCAAGATTAGCTAAGTTTGATTCTTTGAAGCTATTAGCTGCGGATACCGTGAAAATCGCATCACTACAAAATCGATGATAGTGTTCTTTGAACGCTCGTTTTCGCATTTGGATCCATTTCCCGATTTCTATCACTGCCGTCGGTGAAATTGCTTCTGATTGATTAATCACAATTACTATAGCCCGGCATCGTGATCGGAAGCCACAGTGACTCATTTGCCAAAAATCACCAAGGTTGTTGCAGGATGTTCGATCCATGACATGTTCAAGTCAAAGTCGAAAAAAAAATTGCTTCTCAAATGACGCATTATCCACTTGTTCAAGTTTGTTGTATGACAAAATCGATACTGTCATGATCGCGAAGTTGTCAAGTTGTCCACATCTCAAGATGCTTGAATACCCAAGGGAAAAACTCCAGAAAAGCATCTCAGAAAATTTCAGAAAAGGGCCACAAAAGTGCAGCAAAATCATGGTGAAAATTCCATGAGAGATGATATGATCCAACAAAGCTGTTGCAAAAGTCAAAGAGAAAAGATAACACCACCAACAGCCGTTACGAAATTTCAAGACAAAAGCAGCTTGAGTTCGTGAAAAGCGTGGCGAAACGTTTCAAAAAAAAAAAAAAAAAAAGCCGGAGGCCAACAAAAAGCCGGCGGCCCAAAAAAAAAAAAAAAAAAAAAAAAAAAGTGTCAGCCGCCGGCCAACACGAGCGGCGGCGGCGAACATCTCAGATCTGTTCACCCCCTTTAGGAGTTTCGTTCACCCACTTTACTTTCACTCACCCACGTCATAGGTGTCCATCACCCACTTCCATTAATCATAAAAGATTTGATGCTTCAGTGACATCAAATTTCGATGTTCGGCGTATGTAAGCCGTTGATGCTCAGTGGTATATCAAACTTCGATGCCCCAGGATACATCCAAATTAACTCTCAGAAAAAGTTCTACGCTTCATGTTACATCAAATTTCGATGTTCGGAGAAAGAAGACCGTTGATGCTCCTTGGTACATCCATTTTCGATGTTCTTTAAAACATCAAAATCAGATTTCAAAAAAAAAAAAAAAAAGCCTGCGGCCATGCAGACATGCAAAAAAAAAAAACCCGGCTGACAGCCGCGGCCAAAGCAGAGCGGCCAACCCCCGTGCCCGGGCGGCAAAAAAAAAAAAACCGGCGTCGAGCGGCGCGGCGGCGGCGACCAACGAGCGGCAATCGGAGGAATAGGAGGATTGTTTCAATGCTACACGGCGCAACTTAATCCCGTAGCCCTCGGATTATTCCGCCCCGTTTCCCTTGCCTTGCGGATATGTACGCCCCACTAGGGCTTGGTCGAAAATCTTGTTTCGTCAATAACTTCTTCGTTTTAAGTCCGAATCGAGTGATTTTTGGCTCGTTGGAATCGTCTTTCAATTCCCTACAACATGGAAGTGAAAAATCATGAGTTTGGAAAATTTAATTTTTGAGGTTCAGTGGCACGACAAACACTATCAAGATGCGGGGGCATTGCGACGTTCAATGTTCGCGAGCGCTATTGTGTCGATTTTCTACCCACAACGCAAAGATCGTGAGTGCGATTGGAATCATAAACCTCGACGCGCACATGTTCGGTGCTAGTAAAAAGCACTTTCTGATTAGGTTATACGAATTGTTGTAGTCTGTTGTCTCGGCATGGCTGCCCGGTCCGATTGACATAGCTTTGCTGCGGTCCTTTCCACATAACTATTACAGTCGATTGATCGAACTCACGTAATCGATTTCCTGACAATATTTGTTGGCACGTTAGTCGAAACTGCGAGATCCTTTTAATTCCTCTGATCCGAGTGGGTCGACTTTCTTTGTGCCCGATTTTCCACGAAAAAGCTGTTTCAAATCAGTTTTCCTCTCAAGCGATCCAGTCGATTCTGCGCATAATCATTGCGGTCGGTGATCATTGATCACTTTGAAATACATTCCGTGGTAAGCTGTCTTCGATCGCTTGGACTTGGTGGTGCATTCGATTCATCCTGAGACAAATCAATTACTAAGTCGAGGCGAGACGCTAAGGCAACTATACTAATCATCGTCGCTTAAAAACACCAGGCATAGCCGGTTGGCATCCTAATCACTTAAAGCGAAGTCGCAGCAACATTTTCAATAAGGTAAGTATACATTTTACATATTTTCGCATCTTTTCATATATTCATGCATACTTTTGTTCAGTAAGACACCTTTAATGTGGCAAGCATCTTCTCAACGAGGGGATGCACACATTTCAATTATGCGCGTATCTGGAATAGTGGGATTGGCCCCCCGCGCGAATTCCATATAGCAGACATCTTCAAAATTCAAAATTCCATGCACAAGAAAAATACGGCAAGGCGGTGCACCCTTGTGCGAGCATTGAAGACATGGCAATCACTATCCATTTGAGGCGAGTTGCATATCACTTCAACGTGGCCCGATTTATCACTTGGGGGCGAGATATCGACACCTCATGGTTTGAAATGACTCCTTTGGGGGCGAAGTGCGTAAACACTCTATACGATTAGGGGCAAGATACATAGCACCTAAATGCAATGCGGAGTCCGACTTAGAAAATCGGAACTTGAGGTAACCGAACTTCTTAATCCTCCGAATTGAAGGATTAAGAGGGGCGCTGCATATACCATAATATTTTTACGCGCATATACCATAATATTTTTACGCATAATTTTTTTTTTTTTAGTAATGTTAAACTGCCATAGTTATATTGATTGAATTATTGTACTCGAGTTCAAAAGCAAGCTACTTTCGGTTGGGCCCAATCGATGCGATCGATTTGCTGCAGTGATCAGCCTCCGTTGGACGCAGCGATGCGATGCAGCAGCTTTTCAGTTGGACCATGGCCAGTGCTTTGTCTAGTTTTATTTATAGCTTTTACACCTATGTTTATCAAACTTTTTAAAAGTCGATCCCTCAAGAAATTTCTTTATGATCCGGTAATTATTGTGCCATGATCCGGCTAATCGTTGCCATTGCAGATCGATTAATCACAAGCGTCTGATCTAACTATGGTCTCATTTCTGTGATCGGTGAATGCATGGGCTTGTAGAATAACTTTGTTAAATGCGTTCTTCTTTGTATTCGGTGATCGCGGTGATGTAGTCCATCCATGCTCTGAGTTCCTGCCCGGTCTAGGTGAGCGCAGCTCTGCTGCCCGAGAGGAACCTTGTTCGATCTTCTGCGCATTCGGTGAAACGCGGTGATGCGATCCCGGCTATGCCGCGATTTCCTGCGGCCAGTTTGGCATTTGCTTGCGGTGGAACTTTGTTATTCTTCTGCTGCATTCGGTACGATCTTGATCGGCCATGCTCGCATGATTCTGCTGCTGATCGGTGAAGCGCGTTTGCTGCGGTAGAACTTTGTAGTTCTTTGTGCATTCGGTGAAGCGCGGTGATGCGATTGACCTTGCTCGCGATTCTATGATCCGGTGGCGCGAGTGGCTGCGAGAGGAACTTTGTCCGTTCTTCTTGCATTCGGTACGTCGCGGTGATGCGGTTCGGCTATGCTTTCATGATTCGTGATCGGTGAGCAGCATTTCTTTCGCGGCGAACTTTATTCGTTATACGCATTCATTTGAAACGCGGTGATGCGATCGACCTTGCTCGTGATTCTATGGTCGGTGGCTTGCCGGTGATGCGATCGGCAGCCTTTCCTCGCGAGTTCCTGCGATCCGGTGAAGCGATTCTTTGTAGCGAAATTTGCTCCGTTCTTTGCTTGCATTCCGGTGATCGCGGTGATGCGGTTCGGCTATGCTCGCGATTCGTGATCCGGTGAACCTTGTTCTTCTTGTGGAACTTTGACCGTTCTTCGCGCATTCGGTGAAACCTTGGTGATCGCGATCCGGCCTTGCTCATGATTCCTGCCGATCCAGTTGAAACGCATTCTTTGTAGATGAAATTTGTCGTTATTCTTTGCATTCCGGTGATCGCGGTGATGCGGTTGACTATGCTCTTTCATGATTCCCTCTGTCTGGCGAGCCTTGTTGCTGAAGGAACTTTGTCGTTCTTTGCTACATTCCGGATCGCGGTGTGCGATTCGGCTATGCTCGCGATTCTGATCTAGTGAAACTTGTTCTGAGGAAGGAACTTTTATCCGTTCTTCTTTGCATTCGGCGAATCGCGGGTGATGCGATCCGACTATGCTCGCAGATTTCACCTTTCCCGACTAATCGCGGTGATGCTCGTTGTTTCTGTGATCCGGTGATTACAGTGCTGCAAATCAACTCCACAAGTAGTGATCATTCTTAATCAAATGTGTCAACCCTAATCTCCTAAAGTAATTAGGTTTAGTCTTAAAACTTAATATTTGACAAATTTGAAACTTATATGTTCCCACAATTGGAAAGAAGGTTTTTGGTGGGAAAACAAAGTCAATCGTGGTATCATAGCCTGGGTTAACCACATCAACCAGAGGATGGGTTTCTAACAACTGAACTTCTTTATGGACACAAATAGGTTCAGGAAAAAGTGTATGAAGATAATCTTTTAGAATGGTTGAGGCACATATGTCAAGTCCCAAGTTAGGGACCTTTATAAGAGTTAAAGCACATGGAGAATGATAATCACCCCCAAACTTAGAGTTTTCAGTGTCTCTAGAAAGACTAGTCACAACTTCCCTAATTTCAAGGTCATCTGATTCCTGAAAATGGTCAATTGATTCTTCTAAGTCAGGTTCTTCCTCACTCATCTCTACAAGTTCATTTTCTTTGTCTAAGACCATTGTTTCTAAATCGCTAGACTCAAAATAAACTCGTTCCTCTAAACCTTCGTTGGCTTCGTGAAAAGGAAATACTACATCGTCTAAAACATGGATATTTCTAGACAAACCCTCGTCCTTTTGAATAGGTGAATAATTATTAAAATTATTTGGATTTGTGCTAGAATTAAAATTATCATTATGAAGCTCGTTGGGAGTAACAAATTCCTCATCACTATGCCTACATATTTCAAATTCTTCATCAATATTATCCTCATCACAATCATCATTATAATAACATGAAAATGATCGAACCTCATCTAAACAAGTAGTGTTACCAATTATAACCTCGTCATCCTGATTATAAAAATTGTCCTCATTTTCACGGGTGATATTGGAAAGAATGTATTGGCAATCAAGAGTAATTCGAGCAATTCTTTCTTCCATCTCTAACTCTAACCTACGTGTTGTCTCAGCAAACTCACGTGTTGACTCAGTTAACTTACACGTTGACTCAAGTATCTTACGTGCTTCATCTAGAGAAGAGGAATTATAGGAATTTTGCTCGTATGACCGGTATTCATGTGAATAGTAACTGGGCTCACCAAAAAGTTGGCGTTCCCAACCACTATTCACACAGTGGTCATAAAAACAGTTGGATATTCATATTCATTGTGATTATAATACCAGTTTGACATCCTACTGCAAGGGAATTCTACACAAGAATAAACAAGGCTGACTCGACCACAACAAACCTACTGATTTCTAGCAAACAAATAGCATGATGGCTCCACTTAGATTGTTTTCTAGACCAGCTTTTAATCCTTCGAAAGGGTATTTTACAATCCGAGCAAACCCTCTGGAATCAATCCGAGTTTAAGTAAGTTGAATAGAGGCGAGGAAGCTGCGTGGAGCTTTGATACCCAAGGCCTCACCGCATTACAAGGCGGCGCAGTCACGCATTCAACTTACTGAAACCATCATGAACTTCAAAGTATCCTTAAAGAGTAACCAATATTTTTCGAATGACTTTCCTATTAAGCTCGTTACCCTATCGTTCTCTTTCTAGTCAGTATTTTAAGCTTAGGTTCGCTTTTGGTATCGTTTTCCTAAGGCGGGAAAGAAGAGAACGGTGATGAAATCCGAACCCTTATCTTGTATGGCCAGTCCTTGCCCTTTACTAGGAAATTAAAGCAGCCGTATTCAAGACCTCAACATATATGCATACAAAATCATCCAGTAAACCCGCCGATAGGGGATTCGCGGGTGTTTAGAATTCTTACCTCCCGTTCCAGACGGGGGATGAACCGTTGAAGTCGACTCGGGCCACTGACTCCTATGTAAGTGTACGAACCCGAGGGGAAGAGACAGTATCGTAACTTTCGTCCTTCCCTGTGCGGTTTATATTTAAACTAACCCTCCTTAGGGTTTAAAAAAAAATAATGTCCAAAAGTCCAAAAATAAAGTCCAAAAATAAAAAATACAAAATACAAAAATAATTAGCTAATTACAGTTTCTAAAAATAAATAATAATAACACTATATACAAAATTTTCTTCTTCACTCCGTTCGGATCTCTCTTTTCTTTCCTATTTTGGCTTTGTTTTCTTTTCAGCACTTTCTCTTTTTCTTTCGTTCCACTCCAAATCTGAAAGCAAACAGAAATACCAAAACGCGTAAAAAAGAACAAAAATAATAATAAGAAAAAAAACTAAAAATAAATTTATAAACAAGTCCGTGTTGGCGGCGCCAAAAATTGATCGAATTTATATAGTGGTAAGTAGAGTTGTCATTCACTCGAACTTGTTGAAATTGATTTTAGGATTTAATAAAGAAAAATAATAAAAATAGAGAAAATATACAATTTATGTCACAAGATGAAGAGAGTTACTAGGACTCGGGATTCCACCAATTCTCACATTCATGCGGTTCATCTATTAATTCCGGACAATTAAAGCTCATAAAATAACAAATATCGAATCTAATTCTTTGCCAAGGTAGATTTTATAAAGAATTATATGTAACTCACAAGCATGGCGCATCTAAAGTACCTAAGACTAAGCATGCGACATCTAACGAATTCACAAATAATCAAGAAAAATCATAAATCAATTATAATAGTGCAAATAGTCATAAAGGAATTAACTAGAATTACCACATGGGTGCAAAACAGCTTCCTTCGTCGTCCCAATGATGGGTTCTAGCTCCGCATGATGAAAACACACTTAAAGGATTTTTTCATAGCTCAAAAGGTGTGTTTGCAATGGTGAAAAGGAGAAAAGTAATCAAAACAGTATACTGCAACGTTTATAATCGTTACAAGCTAACTGTTACAATGGTAATGTACTGTAGCAAGAACGATAGATATGTATTGTAGCGGATTTTGCGACTGTCCTCTGCAGGCTTTTGTTCTTCAGCTCCTTATTCACCAGCAACAACAGGAAACTTTCCTGCAACTCGTTTCTTCGGCTCTGTGGCCTCTCCTTTCACCCCAAACTCTCCCTCAGTCTCTCTAATACTCCTCAACACCTTATATATAGCCTCTCATGCACAAGAAATCCCCTCCATATAATTCTTCATTACTCGGTATTGAAGGAAAATATTCTCGGGAATATTTTCTTCCCTGAATTAACTTTTCACGCGCTGAAGTGATGCAGAAATGCTCCAAACATGATCGTACACGCTGAAGAATGAGTCCACACGCTAAAAACACATGCAGTCCTTCCAAAACTACACCAACAGAATCTCTTGTATCATTCGAACTCTGTTTCACTTCAATCCCACGTTGCAACCCTATTGCTTCGAATTTGATGGACTTACCAGTCCATCAAATTCGATGAAACAGGCCCAAAACAACATATTTTGGCGATTGAATCTCTTTAGACCACGTCCAGAACTAAATCAGCAGTATCGGGTCCTTCAAAGTATGTAAACTCCCCGAGTTATACAATCTGAGTTTCCAGCCAATTCTAATCCAAAAAATTTATCATACCATGCCTGTGAAGCTTTATCAAGTCTTCCTAATAAATTTCAGCCATTGAGTCTACTTAAATTGCTTCCAAAATACGGATCATAATTCTGTTTTCTAAAGAACACCTTTTCCCGCCAAAAACCAGTTTCAAACGAAGGGGATGAATGTGTCCCTTATCCAGCTGCTTGGGTGTCAATAACAGTTTGGGTACCCCTTATTAATTTGGGTGCCCCTTATCCAAAATGGGGGTCCGTTTAGCAAATGTCCTCCGGGGGTCCAAATAGCATTTTTCGAGCAACTTTTTCCACACAGGTGTATTTCTCCAAATACACCTATACAAACACAAAAATACCATAATAAGTATAAAAATCAAGCACTAACAATAGAGACATTGAGGACAATTTAGACACAAGAATGTGTATATCAAATACCCCCAAACTTATTATTTTCTAGTCCTTGAGCAAAACTAATAAAGCCGAGTTAATCTCGGGAGGGTTTACCAGAGGTGTACCCACAAAACCATTACTCCAGACCCTAGCTATCTACGCAGAACCTTGGAAGGCACTAATGAATCTCCTTGGTTGGCATACAATCATTGACTACAGGAGGAAGTACCCTGATGAGAAATTCCAATTGTTGTACACGAGTTTGCACTCAAGCATACTAAAATTCATATAAAGTGACAGAGCACTACTCAGATAGTTTCTAGACATCATAAACCAGAGTCAACCAATCACATGGCTAGATTAAGAAGATGGATGTAGAAAAAAAAAACGTAGATGATGTTGACTAAGGTGAACCTAATCCTAATGGACTAAGATACTGGTCTGGAGTAATATCAACACACTGGCATATACAAGGGAACCAGTGGTCGATAATCCTAACTCTAGGTCAACTTAGATGGCATATACAAGGGTACCAGTGGTCGACTTTATTGTATTTATTCCGGTTGGTCTGGTGGTATGGTTCTAATTTTTTTAATTCAACCATTCTATTTCACCCTAGCAATGGTAAAAAGAAAAAAAAATGATCAGGATTCTTTCGATGTTTCCATCACGAGGATATGGCGAAACTACCATGTTTTCTTTTCTAACACCTGAGCTCTGTGCTTTTATGAATAGACTCTTCTAGATGTTTCCATCTAATCAGATTGGTTCCTCAATTCCTACAACCAAGATGTTCCCATCCACTTAGATTAATTGCAACTATTCTCTGGAGTTTATTTATTGCAACTAAAAAGTTTCTCCCATACCCCCAAACTTAAATCTAACATTGTCCTCAATGTTCTAAAGATGAAATAAAAAACATGAACAAGGAGAAACTTTTACCATTTGAAGCAAAAGAGATAAGGAAAGATATTACCGTGTCGCAAGAATATTGGGTTACCTCCCAAGAAGTGCTAAGTTTAAAGTCCTCAGCCAGACAATGGAAGAGATTAGTCACCTCGAAGAATCATATAGCGAAATTTCAGGAATAATGCGGGTCATCCGGATAAAAAGTGCTAACCACAAGAAGAGGAAACTGCCACAGACCAGGAAGATATCCAACACACCCTTATATATTGTTTTGTTTAATACAACTACATCTAGTTATGGTTCGGGTTCAGGCTCTATAAAAGGGTCTAAATAAAATGTTTTCATGGGCTAGACTTCTTGAAGAAGGATTCTTAAGATCAGGTTGTAGAGTCTGGACATACTCAATTAAGAACTTAGAAGCACATAACAATAACCTGAATAATTGGGGATCCTCTAAGTCAATCAGACTTGACTCACACAGTGAACACAGTAGTCGTCATTCTTAATCAAATATGTCGACCCTAATCTCCTAAAGTAATTAGGTTTAGTCTTAAAACTTAATATTTGAAAAATCTGAAACTTATACGTTCCCACAATTGGAAAGAAGGTTTTTGGTGGGAAAACAAAGTCAATCGTGGTATCATAGCCTGGTTAACCACATCAACCAGAGGATGGGTTTCTAACAACTGAACTTCTTTATGGACACAACTAGGTTCAGGAAAAAGTGTATGAAGATAATCTTTTAGAATGGTTGAGGCACATATGTCAAGTCCCAAGTTAGGGACCTTTCTAAGAGTTAAAGCACAGGAGAATGATAATCACCCCCAAACTTAGAGTTTTCAGTGTCTCTAGAAAGACTGGTCACAACTTCCCTAATTTTAAGGTCATCGATTCGAAAATGGTCAATTGATTCTTCTAAGTCAGGTTCTTCCTCACTCATCTCTACAAGTTCATTTTCTTTGTCTAAGACTATTGTTTCTAAATCGCTAGACTCAAAATAAACTCGTTCCTCTAAACCTTCGTTGGCTTCGTGAAAAGGAAATACTACATCGTCTAAAACATGGATATTTCTAGTCAAACCCTCGTCCTTTTGAATAGGTGAATAATTATTAAAATTATTTGGATTTGTGCTAGAATTAAAATTATCATTATGAAGCTCGTTGGGAGTAACAAATTCCTCATCACTATGCCTACATATTTCAGATTCTTCATCAATATTATCCTCATCACAATCATCATTATAATAACATGAAAATGTTCGAACCTCATCTAAACAAGTAGTGTTACCAATTATAACCTCGTCATCCTGATTATAAAAAATTTCCTCATTTTCACGGGTGATATTGGAAAGAATGTATTGGCAATCAAGAGTAATTCGAGCAATTCTTTCTTCCGTCTCTAACTCTAACCTACGTGTTGTCTCGGCAAACTCACGTGGTTAATCAGTTAAATTACACGTTGACTCAAGTATCTTACGTGCTTCATCTAGAGAAGAGGAATTACAGGAATTTTGCTCGTATGACCGGTATTCATGTGAATAGTAATTGGACTCACCAAAAGGTTGGTGTTCCTAACCACTATTCACACTCTGGTCATAAAAAGAGTGATGTCCATATTGTTCAGTTGGATATTCATATTCATTGTCATTATAATACCAGTTTGACATCCCAACTGCAAGGGAATTCTACACAAGCACAAACAAGGCTGACTCGGCCACAACAAATCTACTGATTTTTAGCAAACAAAAAGCATGATGGCTCCACTTAAATTGTTTTCTAGACCAGCTTCTAATCCTTCGAAAGGGAATTCGTTACAATCCGAGCAAACCCATCTGGAATCAATCCGAGTTTAAGTAAGTTGAATAGAGGCGAGGGAAGCTGCATGGAGCTTTGATACCCAAGGCCTCAAAATTACAAGGCGGCGCAGTCACGCATTCAACTTACAGAAACCATCATGAACTTCAAAGTATGCTTAAAGAGTAACCAATATTTTTCGAATGACTTTCCTATTAAGCTCGTTACACTATCGGTCTCGTTCTAGTCAGTATTTTAATCTTAGGTTCGCGTTTAGTATCGTTTTCCTAAGGCGGGCAAGAAGAGAACGGTGATGAAATCCGAACCCTTATCTTGTATGGCCAGTCCTTGCCCTTTGCTATGAAATTAAAGCAACCGTATTCAAGACCTCAACATATATGCATACAAAATCATCCAGTAAACCCACTGATAGGGGATTCGTCGGTGTTTAGAATTCTTACCTCCCGTTCCAGACGGGGGATGAACCGTTGAAGTCGACTCGGGCCACCGACTCCTATGTCAGTGTACGAACCCGAGGGGCCGAGACAGTATCGTAACTGTCGTCCTTCCCTATGCAGTTTATATTTAAACTAACCCTCCTTAGGGTTTTAAAAAAAAATAATGTCCAAAAGTCCAAAAATAAAGTCAAAAAATTAAAAAGTCCAAATATAAAAATAAAAATTACAAAAATAATTAGCTAATTACAGTTTCTAAAAATAAATAATAATAACACTATATACAAAATTATCTTCTTCACTCAGTTCGGATCTGTTTTCTTTCCTATTTTGGCTTTGCTTTTATTTTCAGCACTTTCTCTTTTTCTTTCGCTCCACTCCAAATTTGAAAGCAAATAGAAATACCAAAACGCGTAAAAAAGAACAAAAATAATAATTAAAAAAAAAAAAAACTAAATAAAATTTTATAAACAAGTCCGCGTCGGCGGCGCAATTGATCGAATTTATATAGTGGTAAGTAGAGTTGACGTTCACTCGGACTTGTTGAAATTGATTTTAGGATATAATAAAGAAAAATAATAAAAATAGAGAAAATATACAATTTATGTCACAAGATGAAGAGAGTTACTGGGACTCGGGATTCCACCAATTCTCACATTCATGAGGTCCATCTACTAATTCCGGACAATTAAAGCTCATAAAATAATAAACATCGACTCTAATTCTTTGCCAAGGTAGATTTTATAAAGAATTATATGTAATTCACAAGCATGACGCATCTAAAGTACCTAAGACTAAGTAGGCGACATCTAACGAATACACAAATAATCAATAAAAATCATAAATCAATTATAATAGTCATAAAGGAATTAAATAGAATTACCACATGGGTGCAAAACATTTTCCCCCGTCGTCCCAGTGATGGGTTCTAGCTTCGCATGGTGAAAACACACTCAAAGGATTTTTTTCATAGATCAAAATGTGTGTTTACAATGGTGAAAAGGAGAAAAGTAATAAAAGCGATTATCTTTTAACGTTTATAATCGTTACAAGCTAACTGTTACAATGGTAATGTATTGTAGCAAGAACGACAGATATGTATTGTAGCGGATTTTGCGACTGTCCTCTGCAGGCTTTTGTTCTTCAACTCCTTCTTCACCAGCAGCAGCGGGAAACTTTCCTGAAACTTGTTTCTTCGGCTCCGTGGCCTCTCCTTTCACCCCAAACTCTACCTCACTCGCTCTAATACTCCTCAACACCTTATATAGCCTCTCATGCTCAAGAAATCCCCTCCATAACTCCATATAATTCTTCATTACTCGGTATTGAAGGAAAATATTCTCGGGAATATTTTCTTCCCTGAATTAACTTTTCACGCACTGAAGTGATGCCGAAATGCTCCAAACATGATCGTACACGCTGAAGAATGAGTCCACACGCTAAAAACACATGCAGTCCTTCCAAAACTACAGCAACAAAATTCAGTGTATCATTCGAATTCTGTTTCACTTCATTCCCACGTTGCAACCCTATTGTTTCGAATTTGATCGACTTACCAGTCCTGTTTAGTTGAAACAGGCCCAAAACAACATATTTTGGCGATTGAATCTCTTTAGACCACGTCCAGAACCAAATCAGCAGTATCGGGTTCTTCAAAGTATGTAAACTCCCCGAGTTATAAAATCTGAGTTCCAGCCAATTCTAATCCAAAAAATTGATCATACCATGCCTGCGAAGCTTAATCAAGTCTTCCCAATCAATTTCAGCTATTGAGTCTACTTAAATTGCTTCCAAATACGAACCCTAATTCTTTTTTCTAAAGAACACCTTTTCCCGCCAAAAACCAGTTTCAAACGAAGGGGATGAAGGTGTCCCTTATCCAGCTGCTTGAGTGTCAATAACAGTTTGGGTATCCCTTAGTAATGGGGTTCCCCTTATCCAAAATGGGGGTCCGTTTAGCAAATGTCCTCTGGGGGTCCAAATAGCACTTTTCGAGCAACTTTTTCCACACAAGTGTATTTCTCCAAAAACACCTATACAAACACAAAAATACCATAATAAGTATAAAAATCAAGCACTAACAATAGAGACATTGAGGACAATTTAGACACAAGAATGTGTCTATCATATATATATCCTCTGTGAAAACCTAAAAATTAGGCTTTTAATAAGAACGTGAAATTGGGGGATATAAAAAGGAATTGGGGGAATGTTTTTTTTTGCAACTAATCAAACTAACCAGTTCGGTTGGGAAATGTTTTTTGCAACTAACCGAACTAACCGATTCGATTGGGAAATGTTTTTTGCAACTAACCGAACTTATGTTCGGTTGGGAAATGTTTTTTGCAACTAACCGAACTTATGTTCGGTTGGGAAATATTTTTGCAACTAACCGAACTTATTGTTCGGTTGGGAAATGTTTTTGTGACGTAACCGAACTGGGAACTAAAAAACCATGGTCCCCCAAAAAAACCATGGTCCCCCAAAAAAACCCATGGTCCCCAAAAAAACGATTCTTTAGTATGGTTGTGTTAGTTTCTTAAGCCCACCTGAGTCCGTTATTTAACCCAAAAGAACACCATTAGTTTTCCTTTCTCAACTAAACCTTAATCAGTTTGACTTGGATTTTCTATTCTCAACTGAATCATCTTAAACAATGTGACCTGGACTAGCAAGGCACAACAACAAACCAAGTTTTTTTTTTTGTGAGATTTACATGTTAATTTTTTTTTTTTTCAGAAACAGGGATTATTATTCATGATTCTAGGATTCTTCCGCGCTAGAGTTCGTGCAATCGAAGAAGATCTTCCAAACCTATCTTGAACGACCGTGGGATAACTATTCTCGAGTAGTGTACATGTGTTGCTGCATGGATGATCATATCAATCCTCAGGGGTGGATTCCTTGGAGTACTATACCAAATGATACTGTCACGGATACTCTTTTCTACGGCGAATTCAACAATTCAGGTCCTGGTGCTTCAGTGGTCCCCCGAGTAAACTGGACGGGATACCATAGGATTACTATTTTTGAAGAAGTTCAGAGGTTCACTGTCACTCAATTTCTTCTTGGATCGACATGGTTGCCTTCGACTGGAGTACCTTTTACTCTAGGATTATCAGATTGAAAGATTGTAAGAATAGATGAGATTTGATAAAGTCATAATATTGTTTTGATATCTCAACTAATATATTCTTATGTATTAGACACCATGATACAATATTTATGATATGAAAATTTTCTTTACTTGCATGTCTTTTATGTCAATAGTTTGTTTTAATGTTCCTTGATAAATATTCAGTTTACCAAGTATGACGCCATAAAAAGAGAACCCAGGCAACCAAAATTAACTTATCGAGTATGAAAAATATTTCCTTCAACTTATAATGACATCATCGATATGGATACCAGGAAAAGATATACTCGAGAAACGTCTGTGATGATCTCATCGAATCTTTTTAGGTTGGACATCAAATTTTAGAGCTTCATTCAATTCGACCCAAATTGACCATAAATAAGCATCAGCATGAAATCCTTTTCCATATTTCTGGGCCTTTAAGAGTGGAGGATACACTTTCCCAGAATTGCATAACTTTAAGAACCGAGTCCTAGAGTATATAAGACACTGCAAGTTGACAACTGCAATGAAGAAATTCTCTTAACGAAACTGCATTCCAAAAAAATGTGATCACTTGCCGCATGAAACAATTTGTAAAAAAGGAAAATATTAGCAATTGGCAGACTATTTCCATCTACAAGAGCACTGTTTCTTTTGTGGAGCTTTCGAAAGATTGATGCGTGTCTCTAAACACAACTTCCAGAAAGATAATCCCACTTTGTGAGCGAGGCAAACTTTTTTCCCAAATTTTCATTTTTGGGAAAGAGAAACTAACAGGCAGACTAGCTTGATTATAATAAGATAATTAAATGAGAAAGCTCCAGAACTGTCACCTAGACAAAAAAGCTCATAGCTACCAGCCAGAAAGAGGATAACATAATCAAAAATACTCTAGGGGAAAAAACAATGTAATTCATATTTCATCACCATAAAGTCTTCGTCTAGAGAAACCTGAATTTCAAGATAAAATTATTAAGGAGATAACACTTGGAAAAAAATAACTGACATATTCTTCAAAGTTGAAGCGGATCGAGAAAAAATTTGGGAACAAGTCTTTCATGATGAATCCATGAATACACCGCCTATCCTACCAGAACCTAGTATCCAAACCGTTGCCCAGATTGATTTGAGTAAACTTGAATAAATCATCTTAATTAGGCACAACAATGCTCCAATCCAAGTCTTGCAACCCATAAATTTCATGTACGATCTTGAAACAAAAAACTTTTTTTGTCATTTCCCAATGTCTGCCACCACTTCACTAAGTGAGATCTGGTTATATATGTTTAAGCCTCGTAATGCCTAAGCTCATTTTATTTATAGGCTTGGAGAGAGAGGTCCAGTTAACCCAATGACGTTTCTTCCTTTTTTCAGCATCATTCCAAAGAGAACCCTAATATTATTTACTAAGAAACTTATGACTGATTGAGGAGCCATGAATAAGTAATAAACAGGAATACTTTGCAGTACATATTTGATCACAATAAGGTTACCTGCCCTTTTTTTTCTTCAAAGAAGCTATCCCCTTGACTTGGAAATCTCGGTAACTCTATCCCATTTTGACTTATAAATAACTTTGTCTCCGAAAGGCATAGCCAGATAGATGGAAGGAAACTCATTGCACGCACAAACAAGAATCTTGGTAACTTTATCCCATTTAGACTTAGAAATAACCTGCAGCACAAGTGATTATATTTTTTGAAGAAATTTTGAGCCCAGAGGTGAATTCGAAAAGAATATAATAAACTTTAAAGCCTGCACTTGAGAAAGGTCGGTGTCTATAAACACGAGAGTTATAACACCCCATGTTTTTAGCATGGCGCATTGCAAAGCTGCTTCATGGCATGAGATGAAGCTTCAACTCAAGCTCCATGCGTGTTAAGAGGAACATTAGCCTAGAGCCAATATGGCTCCAAGTAAGGCCCATTACAAAGATATATGGGCCAAGGGCTAATGTCACACCAAAAGGGTACAAGTTGTAAGTTGTATTGGCCAAGAGCCGATCCACTCCCGACCAGGTTTTCATTATTGAAGTCATCAGAAAAGGATTTGTTTAACGTTTCAGAGAATATTCCGATGGAATCTTACCTATAACTGGTCGGATGTATCGTTCTTACGAAGTTTCTGACTTATAGTAGTCTATTGTTGCTAAATTAAAAGTCAGAACCCACTTCAGAAATTACGAGCCATAGTTTGTGGTTACGTTTGAAGCCCAAGTCACTAGAATATAGAGTTTATGCATACTTCTGCTAAATTTTTCTCTATTCTGCTAAAAACTACTTTGGTATGCGTACTTCTGCTAAATTTTTCTCTATTCTGCTAAAAACTATTTTGGCATGCGTACTTCTGCTAAATTTTTCTCTATTCTACAAAAAACTATTTCGGTATGCTCACTTCTGCTAAATTTTTCTCTTCGGGCAAGGTTTCGAGTTCGGAGTCACTTTCTTTCTCGGAGCCACTTCCGGCCAGGTTTCGAGCTCGGAGTCAGGGTATGCATACAATACGCCAGAATATGGCTTGTTTAAGGTTTCATAGAATATTCCGAAGGAATCAACATTGAGCTTCACATTTATCGATTTTTGATGATGTACCATGCTAATTTAGATAGTCCACTTCCGGCCAGGTTTCGATCTCGGAGCCAGGGTATGCATACAGTATGCCAAAATAGGGTTTGTTTAAGTTTTCATAGAATATTCCTAAGGAATCGACATTGAGCTTCATATTTATCGATTTTGATGATGTATCATGCTAATTTTGAAGTCTGAACCCTCCTAGAGCTTCTTGGTTCATAGTTTGTATGATGTTATACCGCATTTGAAGTTCGAATATACACTGAGTTTCATATTTATCGATTCCGATGATGTAGCATGATAAGTTTGAAGTCAGAACCCTCCCGGAGCTTCTTGGTTCATAGTTTTTATGTTGTTATACCACATTTGAAGTTCGAATAAACACTAAGCTTCATATTTATCGATTTCGATGATGTATTGATGGTTTATTTTCAATGATGTTGTAGTAATAAAAGGGTTGTCGTTCACTCGGACTTGATGGGTTTGATTTTAAGAATTACTAGAAGAAAATACTAAAGAAAAATATATACAAATATTGTCACAGGATGAAGAGATGTCTTTGGGACTCGGGATTCACCAAACTCATAACAAAAAGGTTCAAATATTAATTCTTTTAACAATTATCGCGCAACCAATAAAAACATTGACTCTTATTTTTGCCAAGATAGATTCTCAAAAGATTGGTTGTAAATCCTAAGCATGATGTATCAAAACATTTAAGCTAAGCATACATCATCAAATTAAATGACAACCAATTAATTCAAATCATATTTCAATTAAAATTAATGCAAAAGTCTAAAAAAAGAATTAAATAATTTTACCCATGTATGAAATTCGTCTTCCTCCGTCGTCCAAAGAATGGGATTTAGCTCATCATGTTGGAAAGACGCTCAAAATATGATTTTATTGCTCAAAGGTGCTTACAAATGATGAAAAGGAGAGATATCAAATAAAAACCGGGTTTGTAATGAGATATAAGTGTTACAAACCTAATTGTTCTGAGAGAGCGATAACACCTTTCTCGTCATGCATTACTATTCGTTTAAGTCTGCCTCCAACTACGACCCACAAACGCGGTCGTTTACCTTTGTTGAAGAACGACGGTTTGGCCGTCTGTTCTTCGTGTTCTTCAGTGTAGCGGAAGCAAAGCAATGGTGTTTCCTCGGAACTTGATTCTCTCGACTCTGTGGTGCTCCAAACCTTCCCTAATCTCTCCGTCCCCTCTCTACAGCTCCAACAAGACCTTTTATACTCAACAGATGCATCCAATCCCCGAGTAAATGCGAATATCTTCTCTTTAATGCTCTCGGGTATTCACGGGAAATAATTTCTTGTTTATCTCTTGCACGCGAATTCTGTTGATTCTCCCGTGTTTTCCTGCATTCCACACACTCCTACACGTTGAAACAAGTTTCAGCAGCAACTAAACTGTCCAAAAATAGCCACAAAATCCCGAGTAAAATAACCTCAAAATATTCTTCCCCTGTTGCGTTGAGATTCATGATTTCCTTCCATATTTTACGATTCCAAATGACATACCATTCTTGTTTAAACGAAACAGGACATATCCAACCAATTCTGCCGATTAAGTCTCACTAAATCTCTCCCAAAATCAATATTGAAAATACGCAGGTGAAGATGAATTTTTTTCCGCCATTTTCAAAATTTAAACGATGAAGAAGAAGGGTGTCCCCCTAACGAAACTTGGGGTGCGAATAACAGGTGCTCAACAGAGGTGCCCCTTAGTAATTGAGTTACCCCTTATCCAAAATGGGAGTCCGAATAACATGTGCCCTCCGGAAGTGCCACGGGCAACTTTTCGAGCCGAATTTTTCCAACAATATTTATTGCCCAAAAATACCTACAAACACATAAAACACCAAAATTAATACAAAATCGAGTGCCAACAATATAGAGTATTGAGATCAAATTAGGCACAAAAATGTGTCTATCAAGACCCCCAAACTTATTATTTGCTAGTCCTCGAGCAAATTTATTCTAAAAAAATAAAAATCATTTGAACCCCTAGGAGGCCCTAGTGGCGGAGTGTTGTCTCCGGAGGGTTTACCAGAGGTGTACCCACAAAACCTTTACTCCGGACCATAGCTATCTACGTTAGAACCTTGGAAGGCACTAAAGAATCTCCTTGGTTGGCATACAATATTGATTTGTAGGAGGAAGTACCACGATGCGAAATTCCAATTGTTGTACACGAGTTTGCACTCAAGCATACTAAAATTCATATAAAGTGACAGAGCTCTACTCGGATAGTCGCACTATGGACATCAATACCTGAGTCAAAACTAATCACATGGATAGATCAAGAAGATGGATATAGAGAAAAACATAGATGGTTTTGATGTTTACTAAGTGATCGATGTTTCCCATATCTGTCTCAAGGCCTCCGCCAAAATGAACCTATCCTAATGGGTCGAGATACTAGTCGACTAATATCAACACACTTTGGCATATACAAGGGAACCAATGGTCAATAATCCTAACTCTAGGTCAACACAACTGGCATATACAAGGGTTCCGGTGGTCGACTTTATTGAATTTATTAGGTTGGTCAAATGGTCCGGTCTCACTTTCTTTTTCTTTTTTTTTTTTTTTTTTTTTTTTTTTTTTTTTTCAACTTTTTCAACTTTTTCACTTTTTTTTTTTTTTTTTTTCTGGGTATCTCAATCACTCTAATTCACCCTAGCATCGGTAACAACTTGATTCGTGGGCCCCACCTAATCACTTAGAGAAACAAAATAAAAATAAAAACAGAAGTGAAAAGGACTCAACGAGATTGGTGAAACTATCATGTTATTTCTAACACCTGAGCTCTGTGCTTTTATGAATAGACTCTTTAGATGTTGCCATCTAATCAGATTGGTTCCTCAACTCCTACAACCAAAATGCTTCCATCCACTTAGATTGGTTAGTGCCATCCTTAATAAGCATAAATTTCTAGGCTCTGGAGTTTATCAATGCAACTAAAAAGTTTCTCCCATACCCCCAAACTTAAATCTAACATTGTCCTCAATGTTCTAAAGATGAAATTAAAAACATGAACAAGGAGAAAACCGTTACCATTTGAAGCAAAGAGTTAAGGAAAGATATTACCGTGTTGCATGAGCATGGGTTACCTCCCAAGAAGTGCTAAGTTTAAAGTCTTCAGCCAGACATTGGAAGAGATTAGTCACCTCGAAGAATCATAAAGCAGCAGCCGGAATAACTGCGGGTCATCTAGATCAAAAAGTGCTAACCACAAGAAAAGGAGACTGCAACAGACCAGGAAAATATCCAACACACCCTTATCTATTTTTAAGACCACTACATCTAGTTGTGGTCGGAGTTGAGCTCTATAAAAGGGTCTAGATAAAAAGTTTTCATAGGTTGCGTTTCCTCATAAGTTGGATCCGAATGTTCAGGTTCTAGAGTCTGGAAAAACTCAAATAAAAACTTAGAAGCACATAATAATAACCTGAATAATTGAGGATCCTCTAAGTCAATCAGTTTTGACTTACACAGCTGACCACAATAAGATTGGTGGTCTTCCTTAAGCAAATGTGTCGACCCTAATATCCTAAAGTAATTAGGTTTAGTCTCAAAACTTAATAACTGACACATTTGTAACTCATATGTTCCCACAATTGAAAGAAAAGTTTTTGGTGGGAAAACAAAGTCAATTTTGGTATCATAGCCTGGGTTAACCACATCAACCAGAGGATGGGTTTCTAACAACTGAACTTCTTCCTGGACATTATTAGGTTCGGGAGAGCTAGCATGAAGGTAATCTGGCACAATGGTTGAGGAACATATATCAAGTCCCAAGTGAGGGATTTCTGTAAGAGCTAAAGGTAAGGCACAAGGAGAATGATAATCACCCCCAAACTTAGAATTTTGGGTGTCTCTAGATAGACTAGCTACAATTTCCCTAATTTCTAGATCGTCAAAATCCTGAAAATGGTCAATTGCTTCATGTAGATTATACTCATGTGATGCATCCTCACTCATATTTAAAAGCTCTACGAGTTCATCTTCTTCTGCCTAAGACTATTGTTTCTAAATCCTTGGACTCTAAAAAAGTATTCTCGTGGATAAACCCATTCCGTAAACCATTATCGACTTCGTAAACAGGAAGTACTACATCGTCTAAAATAGTATCTCTAGTCAAATCCTTGTCCTTTTGAATAGGTGAATAATTTTTAAAATTATTAGGATCTGAACCAAAAATAACTCTATTATTATAAAGCTCAATTGGAGTAGCAAATTCCTGATCACTATGCCTATTTGTTTCCAATTCTTCATCAACACTATCCTCATCATAATCATTATTATAATAACATGAAAATGGTTGAACCTCATTTAAACAAGTAGTGTTACCAATTCTAACCTCACCATCTTGATTATGTGAATAACTATCTTCATTCTCAAAGGTATTATTGGATACACTATATTGGAAATTCAAGTTATTTCGAGCAATATTTTCGTTCGTCTCTAACTCAAGTCTACGTGTCGACTCAGCTAGCCTCTCAAGGGTCTCCTCCAAAGAAAGTTCCCTTAGTGCTGGATCTAAGTTTTGAGTTAATCTATTGAGGATATCTTCTACAGATTCAATCGTTGTTGCAGTCCTTTCGTCCATAACTACGTTATTTACCCTTACCTAACTTATATGTTGATTCAGCTAACTTTTGTGTCGACTCAGCCAAACCCCTGAGGGACTCTTCTAAAGAAGGAAGAGGAACAGAAGGATCATAATAAGGACTACTTTTCAAAAGTTTGATTGTATCCTCTAGAGACGAAGAACTATTACTATAATCTTCTTGCTCGAATGACCAATGCACATGTGGATAGTAATTGGGCTCACCATGGTATGACCCATAACCTTCCAAAGGTTGGCGTTCCCAACCACTATTCACACTATGGTCATAAAAAGAGTGATGTCCATAATGTTCAGTTGGACATTCATATTCATTGTGATGGCTATTATAATACCAGTTTGACATCCTAACTGCAAGGGAATTCTACACAAACACAAACAAGGCCGACTTGACCAAAACAAACCCTCCGATTTCTAGCAAACAAAAAGCATGATGGCTCCACTTAGGTTGTTTCTAGACCAACTTCTAATCCTTCGAAAGGGAATTCGTTACAATTTAAGCAAACCCCTCTGGAATCAATCCGAGTTTAAGTAAGTTGAATAGAGGCGAGGGAAGCTGCGTGGAGCTTTGATACCCAAGGCCTCACCGCATTACAAGGCGGCGCAGTCACGCATTCAACTCACAGAAACCATCATGAACTTCGAAGTATGCTTTAAGAGTAACCAATATTTTTCGAATGACTTTCCTATTAAGCTCGTTACCCTATCGGTCTCGTTCTAGTCAGTATTTTAAGCTTAGGTTCGTGTTTGGTTTCGTTTTCCTAAGGCGGGCAAGAAGAGAACGGTGATGAAATCCGAACTCTTATCTTGTAAGGCCAGTCCTTGCCCTTTACTAGGAAATTAAAGCGGTGGATTCGGTTCCTCGACATATATTCACACGAAATCATCCAAGTAAACCCGCCGACAGGATTCGCGGGTGTTTAGAATTCTTACCTCCCGTTCCAGACGGGGGGATGAACCGTTGAAGTCGACTCGGGCCACGACTCCTATGTCGTGTACGAACCCGAGGGGCCGAGGTGATATCGTAATCACCGTCCTTCCCTGTGCAGTTTATAATTAAATAACCCTTCCTTAGGGTTTTAAAAAAATGTCCAACAGTCCAAAAATAAAGTCCAAAATTAAGAAGTCCAAAAAATAAAAATAAAAATTACAAAGATAATTACCTAATTACAGTTTCTAAAAATAAATAAAAAAAATTAATTAAACTATATACAAAATTTCCTCTTCACTCCTTTGGATTTTCTCTTCTTTCTTTCTTTGGCTTCACTTTACTTTTCAACACTTTCCCTTTTATATAAGCTCCGCGCCAAGTCCTGAAAGCAAATAGAAAAAACCAAAACGCGTAAAAAGGAACAAATAATAATAAGAAAATAAAATAAAATAAAATAATAAAACCTAAAAACAAATCTATACACAAGTCGCGTCGCGGCGCCAAAAATTGATGGTTTATTTTCAATGATGTTGTAGTAATAAAAGGGTTGTCGTTCACTCGGACTTGATGGGTTTGATTTTAAGAATTACTAGAAGAAAATACTAAAGAAAAATATATACAAATATTGTCACGGGATGAAGAGATGTCTTTGGGACTCGGGATTGACCAAACTCATAACAAAAAGGTTCAAATATTAATTCTTTTAACAATTATCGCGCAACCAATAAAAACATTGACTCTTATTTTTGCCAAGATAGATTCTCAAAAGATTGGTTGTAAATCCTAAGCATGATGTATCAAAACATTTAAGCTAAGCATACATCATCAAATTAAATGACAACCAATTAATTCAAATCATATTTCAATTAAAATTAATGCAAAAGTCTAAAAAAAAGAATTAAATAATTTTACCCATGTATGAAATTCGTCTTCCTCCGTCGTCCCAGTAATGGGATTTAGCTCATCATGTTGGAAAGACGCTCAAAATATGATTTTATTGCTCAAAGGTGCTTACAAATGATGAAAAGGAGAGATATCAAATAAAAACCGGGTTTGTAACAGATATAAGTGTTACAAACCTAATTGTTCTGAGAGCGATAACACCTTTTCGCCATTTGTTACTATTCGTTTAAGTCTGCCTCCAACTACGACCCACAAACGCGGTCGTTTACACTGTTGAAGAACGACGGTTTCTGGCCGTCTGTTCTTCGTGTTCTTCAGGTGTAGCAGCAGCAGCAATGGTGTTTCCCTGGAACTTGATTCTCTCGACTCTGTGGTGCTCCAAACCTTCCCTAATCTCTCCGTCCCCTCTCTACAGCTCCAACAAGACCTTTTATACTCAACAGATGCATCCAATCCCCGAGTAAATGCGAATATCTTCTCTTTAATGCTCTCGGGTATTCACGGGAAATAATTTCTTGTTTATCTCTTGCACGCTTGGTCTGTTGATTCTCCGTGTTTTCTGCATTCCACACACTCTACACGTTGAAACAAGTTTCAGCAGCAACTAAACTGTCCAAAAATAGCCACAAAATCCCGAGTAAAATAACCTCAAAATATTCTTCCCCTGTTGCGTTGAGATTCATGATTTCCTTCCATATTTTACGATTCCAAATGACATACCATTCTTGTTTGAACGAAACAGGACATATCCAACCAATTCTGCCGATTAAGTCTCACTAAATCTCTCCCAAAATCAATATTGAAAATACGCAGGTGAAGATGAATTTTTTTCCCGCCATTTTCAAAATTTAAACGATGAAGAAGAAGGGTGTCCCCCTAACGAAACTTGGGGTGCGAATAACAGGTGCTCAACAGAGGTGCCCCTTAGTAATTGAGTTACCCCTTATCAAAAATGGGAGTCCGAATAACATGTGCCCTCCGGAAGTGCTCCGGGCAACTTTTCGAGCCGAATTTTTCCAACAATATTTATTGCCCAAAAATACCTACAAACACATAAAACACCAAAATTAATACAAAATCGAGTGCCAACAATATAGAGTATTGAGATCAAATTAGGCACAAAAATGTGTCTATCATGTATCATGCTAAGTTTGAAGTCCGAACCATCCTAGAGCTTCTTGGTTCATAGTTTGTATGACGTTATACTATATTTGAGTTCAAATCGACACTGATTTTCATATTTATCGATTATGATGATGTATCATGCTAAGTTTGAAGTCAGAACCCTCCCGGAGCTTCGTGATTCATAGTTTGTATGTTGTTATATCACATTAAAAGTTCGAATCAACACTTAACTTCATATTTATCGATTTCGATGATGTATCATTCTAAGTTTGAAGCCAGAACCCTCACAGAGCTTCATGGTTCATAGTTTGTATGTCGTTATATCGTATTTGAAGTTCGAATCGACACCGAGCTTCATATTTATCAATTTTGATGATGTATCATGCTAAGTTTAAAGTCAGTACCCTCCCAGAGCTTCATGGTTCATAGTTTGTATGACGTTATACCACATTTAAAGTTCGAATCGACACCGATTTTCATATTTATCGATTCCGATGATGTATCATGCTAAGTTTTAAGTCAGAACCATCCCAGAGCTTTGTGGTTCATAGTTTGTATGCTGTTATATCACATTAGAAGTTCAAATCGACACTTAGCTTCATATTTATCGATTTCGATGACGTATCATGCTAAGTTTGAAGCCCGAACCCTCACAGAGCTTCATGGTTCATAGTTTGTATGTCGTTATATCGTATTTGAAGTTCAAATCGGCACTGAGCTTCATATTTACCAATTTTGATGATGTATCATGCTAAGTTTTAAGTCAGAACCCTCCCGGAGCTTCGTGGTTCATAGTTGGTATGCAGTTGTATCACATTAGAAGTTCAAATCGACACTTAGCTTCATATTTATCAATTTCGATGATGTATCATGCTAAGTTTGAAGTCAGAACCCTCCCAGAGCTTCGTGGTTCATAGTTTGTATGTTGTTATTCGAATCGACACTTAGCTTCATATTTATCGATTTCGATAACGTATCATGCTAAGTTTGAAGCCTGAACCCTCACAGATCTTCATGGTTCATAGTTTGTATGTCGTTATATCGTATTTGAAGTTCATGTCGGCAATGAGATTCATATTTATCAATTTTGATGATGTATCATGCTAAGTTTTAAGTCAGAACCCTCCCGGAGCTTCGTGGTTCATAGTTTGTATGTTGTTATATCACATTAAAAGTTCGAATCGACACTTAACTTCATATTTATCAATTTCGATGATGTATCATGCTAAGTTTGAAGTCAGAACCCTCCCAGAGCTTCGTGGTTCATAGTTTGTATGCTGTTATATCACATTAGAAGTTCGAATCGACACTTAGCTTCATATTTATCGATTTCGATGATGTATCATGCTAATTTGGAAGCCAGAACCCTCACAGAGCTTTGTGGTTCATAGTTTGTATGCAGTTATACCATATTTGAGTTCGAATCGAAACTGAGCTTCACATTTATCTATTTCGATGATGTATCCTGCTAAGTTTGAAGTAAAAACCCACTCAGAGTTTCTTGGTTCATAGTTTTTTTACCGTTATACCATATTTGAAGTTCGAATCGAAGTCGAAATTCAAACCGAAAGCACGAGAAAAAGCACAAAAGAACAAAGAAAACACACTTACCTTGATCTGTATCTTAGCTTAAATCTTTACCGTCCAAAGATTTTCATAATCCCTATGACCCCATCTTATCACCGTCCAAATTCTTTTACGTAAAATCATAAAAAGGTTTCTCACTTTCATTTATTCACTTTCCTCTCATTTTTTATGTTTGACCGGTGATATTTAAAAGGAATCAGTTTCAGTTCGAAGCAAATCAGAAACCCTACATCATCATTGTTGAAGAAACGAAACCAAATCTCAACATCTCTTCAAAATGTTTCAATTAAAAGTCAAAATCGAACTCCAAATTCTTTCAATCAGATTACTTAACCAGTTTCTTCAACCAAATTTCAGTAAAACCCTATTATTTCTTCAACCAAATCGAACCAATTTTTTCAACCCTATTATCTCAGTAGATGATTTAGTGGTTGTGGAATTGTAACGATCCTCAAGCTCGTCAACGCGATTAGACCGGTCAAGTGACGATTTAGCCGATAATGACTCGATTAGTTTAACACGAACGTTAATTAATAGAAATTAATCTAACAACGATCTAGATACGAATCTAGTATCATCGAATAGGTCTCGAAAAGTTATGCATAATGGACATCTCGAACGTGTCATTCGGATACCGGACGAAGAAGAAATCATCTGGATAGTTAGAAGGGAAAATTAATCATTTTGGCTTTAACCGCCTGGCAGCCCTTATCGTTTTAGCTGGTGCCTTTAGTAAATTGGTAGGCCTTATCTTCACCAAAAACCCGATCAAATAATTTTTTCTTCTTCTTCTCTTTCTTTTCTTCATTCTTCTTATCTTCCCGTTTCTTCTTTCTTCTTCTGCTGCTTCTATGTTTTTCCTCCATTTTTCTTCTGTTCGAGTTTTGAGAGATGAAATAGGAGTTATAATATCATATGAAGAAGCGTATGAGCAAGATGGTGATGAGGTATGTTATTGATTCAAAATCGAAGGAGGAAGTGGATTAAGATTAGGGTTTTTCTGGAGTTCTGGTGAAATTGAAGATGAGATTGAAACAAGGGGAGGAAGATTAAGGATGGGTACTCATTATTGTAGCAAAGAAGATGTTTTAGCAAGTGATTCTCAAATTGCAGTGAAGAATCGGTAATCTAGGTTTCATAAGAATAACCCAGAGAAACGTTAGAAATGAAATTGATTACTAAGAAAGAAGATTTGAGACGGGTTTTACCTGAATTAGAGTTTGAGTTTGAAGAATAGATTGGAATCAGTAGTAGGGTTTGGTTCTGTTTCTAATGAAGATGGGAATTGAATTAGGGTTTCATAAGATGAACTCAAAGAATAATTAGATGATGAACTCGAGACTTTAAATAATAGATTAAAGATGGGTTTTTCGTGAATTATAGTTGATTGAAGTTTGAGTTGTGCTAGCACTGAAGATTGATTCGATTCAAGAGTTAGGGTTTTTAAGGATTCAAGATAAGGAACAAGGTTGGGTGTTGGTTGAAGTGAATTACTGGTGGTGATAGTTTGGAGATGTTTGCTCAAGTGAATCAAGGGAAGGAAGGAATCTTACTTCAATTACTTGATTGGAACATGCTTGAGGTAATTGTACTTATAATTTGATTAGTGAAGTTACTTAGTTATTTATTGAGTATATGTAGTTGATATTTGAGCTAAGGTCTGAGTTGAGTATGAAATGAAGTTGAGATTTTTATTGCAATTGTGGATGAATTAGTATTACAAGAGTTGTAACTATGTTGGTGGTTTCGAATGAATGACCTTTAGAGATTTCAGTTGAGATGAGTGGCATGGAAGAAGATTTATTGTTTGAAGTTGAGTTCATGGATTATGAGATGTTGAATTTGGAATTGTTGATATACAGGGAGTTGTGTTAATTTGTGGTTAACCGAACAAGAGAATTGTGTTGGTGAACTGTAATTGTGATATGAAGATGTTGTTGAATTGTGAACAACAATTGCAGGGAATGGTTGAGTTCTTTGTGGTGGTATGTGTGTGGTATGAGCTGTGGTAGTAGTTTAGGTCAAGATATAATGAACTGATGATGTTGGAAATGGTATTATTGAGCCGAGTTAAGCTGTGATAGTGATGGAATGGTGAAGCTGCAAATTGTTAGTGTTGAACTAAGTTGAAGGGGTAATGGAGTTGGCATCTCAAAAGAGTTTTAGAATAAGGGTTGGTTGCATCTTCTGAGAATCGAATGTGCAGATGAAGAGTGTGGCAGAGATGTCTACACTGTAAATGGAACTGAAGTTTTTTGAGTGCGGCTGAGAAGATAGCGCCAGCGGATTAGTGAAGGAAGATGTAATTGTAAAACTAGGTTTGTGATTGTAATGCTAGAAGTTAGTACAGATTTGGATTGCAATTGATTTACGAAGTGGAGCTTGCCTTGTATGTAAATGAAGTTGTAGGTAGTAGTGACTGTATGGTTGTAGCTGGCAGCTTCAGTAGGGGAAAGTTTGCAACTGCAATTGCAGGTAAACTTAATTTTTAATTTAAATGAAGTTTGAAGTTGTTTTATGTATGAATGAATGAATTGTACTTTGGCCTCTGAAGTTCAATTAGCAGGGGTAATAATGTTAGTCTGGTAAGGAAGAAGAGATGTGTGAATGTATCTAGTTGATGCATTAGTTTGTGATTTGAGCAGTAACTCAGGTCTGCACCCTTTTAGTTGAGTCTTGTTCTGTCTGACTAAGTTTGTCTGACCGAGTCGACCCTTCTGACTCACCTGAATCAGTCTAATTGACTGAGTTGAACCATTTGACCCGAGTCGACTCAGTTGATCGACTTGACCTTGACTAGTTGACCCTGGACTTGACCTTGACTGGACGTGGACTGTTAGTTGACCTCTTTGACCGTCAGTGACCGTTAGATTGACCCAGTTGGGCCATGCCTTGTGTAATGGGTTTGCTTAGTGTACTTGGGCTTAGGTTTATTGTTTCTATTTTGATGAGTTGGACCTCTTGTGGTCCCAATTAGCCTTTGGTTTATTCTACAAAGTTATAGATATTCATTAGACTTATTAAATGGGCTTAGAATCATTAGATAAATTTGTATGATTCTTGTATGAGCCATTTTGGCTATTTTCTTAGAGTGGTTGTGTGATTAACAGTTAGTTATTAACAACGATCGATTCAAGGATGAACCAGTGGATCGTGGATCTCGAGGTAGGCGAGGCTTGTCATCAAAAGAGGTGGGAATCGATAACGAACTCTCTTGTATTCATTATTGTTTTACAAATCAATCTTTGCGTTGTGAAATTCATGCATATCTTTGTGTGGTATGAGATGTGTGCCGACACAAATATCAGTATTCTATGGCTAGGGCGATACACCACAATATTACATGGCCAAAATTATCTTTCTTTATATCATTCTCTATGGCTAGGGCGATACACCGCAATATTACTTAATCGGAGTGGAAGTGGGCTTCAATATTATTCTTCCTTATGTGCGGCAACACACACATCTCATACTTGGATGTTTATTTACTGTTATTCATGGATGTTTACTATTTGTTATTATTGTTCTTTTAAGTTACTTCGAAAAATGTTAAGTTTCTACAATATGTTTTATCGTCTTTCTGTATATTATCGTCTTTCAATAAAACCTGCATTGTTTTCGAATCATATTAATGTTTACTTGAAAGCTAGTTGTTATTCCTACGGGGCACCCCTTTTAGGGATGATGTGCTCACCCATTCCCACTTTCGGTTTTGAATAAGAGAAAGAGTTGCAATGAAAGCTTCAAGGGTTGAGTTCATTAGTTGATTAACTTCTGCTATTGTTGTTATGTTGTATATTTTATTTGTAAACCAAATGAATATTTTGTATGTATCATTTGAGAGGAGTTTTTGTATATATATTTCTGAGCGGGGCTAGTTTTGGGTTAAGTTTTGTAGAAGATTTCTTAATTGAATGTTTAAGTAAATGATTTAGATTCTTAGTGCCTCTTTATTTAGTTAATCTCTTGGATTAGTCAGCTGCTATCTTAGGGGGCGCTACAGGAATTGAATTTTGGTGGTGATAGGAAGATTATTCTGGAGTTGTTGGTGATGAATTAGAAGATGGGTGTTGTTGGTCAAATATGTTGAGTTAAGACTGGAAGATATGGGTTTGATGGATTTGAGCAAATAAAAGACTAGAAGATATGGGTTTGATTAATTCTGATATTCTCGGGTTTGTTGGTGGTACTGATATGGATTGATGAAGCTAAGAAGATGTAGATGTGTCTGATTCAAGAGAGGTGATGGTGTGATATTGCAGGTGGTGGTGCTGACTATGTAGTGGTTTAACTGATGAATGGTCAGTAATTTGGTGCAATTCGAAGCTCTCAAGAAGAATTAAAAGCAGTGGTGGTCTTTCCTCGGCAGAAACATCAATTGAATTTTGTGGGTTCATTCCATGAGTTCGATATATAAAGATTTGAGGGATTTTGGTGTGTAAATGTCAGTTGTAGGCAATGGATTTAAGGACTTCTTCAAACAACATCAACAGATCTGTAAGATTCGTGTATTGTCTGAAATGGGTTTCTTTTATTTGGTGATTCAAATTAGTGTTCCAGCCAACATCAACACCTATTAGTAAGCTTGAATAAGAAGATGTTTTGTTCCATCTGTATGCATACATTATCCAAATCTCATTCTCTTTACTTACTACCTTTTCAGATTTGATTTGATTCAGTTCAAAATTGATTTATTTTATGATTGGTTACTAACTACTTTGCTTTGTTGTGTTGTGTTGCTCTTTCACAAGTAACATGAGCCTACAATCATTTTCATGGACGAATTGAAAGTATTGGATCAGCTCGTCTGGAACTGGTAATGGTGATAGTGAAGTGAAAAGGACCATGCTTGAGATTTATAGTCAGTTGGATGGATTTTAAGCATCAAACAATATCAAGGTATACTCAATAGTTGTATGATACGTTGGTCCTTTATAGAAAATCGATTAATATTGTAGCATAAGTTTGATATTTCTCCTTGGTGCTTATTTATTACAACTCAATACTTAATTTTTACAGGTTCTGATGGCTATAAATATGATTGATATTCTGGATCCAGAAATTCTAAGGCCTGGACGTATTGACAGGAAGATTTAGTTTCCAAATCCCAGCGAGAAGGTATGTAATATGGTCACCTTAAGTAGTCTTCGGATCTTGTAAGTGGTTAGATTCATTTAACTGTTTTTAGTAATCATGTCCTGCACTTTAAAATCACCTCCTAGAGTAATTAGCATGTTGTTTTGGTGCTGAAATCTGCAGGTTGTAAGTGAAGATGCGAAGAAGGTCGGGCGTCAAAATCGTTCACCGAGTCAGATATGGAAGAATTGCAGGTAATATCACTAACTACTTTGCTATTTCTGGTGTATGTTGGTTGTTGTATCATGAAGAGCAATAAAGTACCTGCCTAGTATCCCATTTTTTTGTTTTTTTGAGTACCCATATCTTATCGTGGGCTGTGAATGCACAACACTACTGGTTTTTAAATTAACAATCTTATAGGTTGGTCAGTGACACTTTAAGTTAATAGCTCTAAATTTCATTATCTGCAAAAACTTTCCAAGGTGTAGCAACGAAGGTCATGTGGTTTCTCAAAAAATCCGACAGTTTAGGAACAGTTAAAAAAGAATCTAGCAACTCTTTCTTGTTTATTAAATATCATACTTTAGCGAGTTCTTGTTTTGAAATTTGAAATTTCTCTTGGGTATTCATTTAATAATTTATATCTTGGCATTTCCTGAAATTTTTTTGGTTAGGATAACTTTGGAACATATGTATTCTTAATTACTATAGGAATGTTGTTTCCACTGACCATATTTGATGCAATTTTAATGTGCAGTCACGGATTATCATTGCTGAAAACTTACCTGAAGATCATTCCTACCACAACCTTGGATTAGCATTGCTGAAAACTGGACCGGAATTCACAAGGTAATTCTTAAGCTTTTTCTTGTTCAAGTATTCATCGGATATTATTTTCGTCTTAAAATAAATAAAGGAATTTTTTTTGTTGAAATATTTGAGCTATAAACCAAGTTAACTAACCATTGAAGGTTCTTATCAAGGTCAAATGGTAACCCCTAGAAAGGATACTAAAATACTCTTCAACATTCTTTCTTCCGTCTTAAAACAGGATTACGCATTGCTCCTCCGGAAGCCACATCAACAGGTTACATGTTTGGAAAAGGGGTTTATTTTGCTGATATGTTCTCAAAAAGCGCAAATTATTGCTTCTCATCTTCGTCTTCTACGACAAGGGTGCTTCTTTATGTGAGGTTGTTTTCTTACTTGTACCTTACTAGTACTTGATCTGTGGTGGGAGCGAAATAACCAAAAAACATATGACATATTATAGTCTGTAGAGCCACCAATTGTCATTGCTGAACATTGGAGTGTTTGATTTACCATGCATTAAAATTAAACTAATAGGTTATAACTCATTCACTGGCCTCATTTAGCCTAATTTAGAAGGGTCAGGTTGAAGATATTGTATCCCATTTTCATTTATATAAATACGGTACCCTAATACACTCGGGACGACCTAATTTTCCTCTCAAGGGCATCTTGCTATGATGTATTCGCGCTTTGTGCTAAAAGGCTTGAGAACTGAAACAGGTAGTTTTGGCGCCTTCTGAATCATTGTGATCTCGTGTGCTGGGATTCGTAGTTGTTGTTTTCATGATTCTATGCCCATCATTTAGTTGTTTGATAATCTTACTAGCAGTAGATATTTTTGGGTAAGACAACTTTGTAGCTGAAATTGTAAATCTGGAAATTTTGTAAATAATATGCTCTGATTCGGTTTTCATGATTTACTCTTAGCCAACGTCTCATGATTTTTGTTTCACATCTTCTTATAGTCTCGATGGGATATTTTGAAAATCTACTCAATGAGAATGAACTTGATGCGTGGAATTGATCTGAAGAAGATAGCAGAGAAGATGGGTGGGGCATCTGGCGCAGAACTGAAGGTTTGTTACTACCCCATATTTTCTTTTTTGATAAATTTGTTGTTGTTATGCCAAGTAAATATTATCTATATCAACCAGGATCCTCTCTGTTTTTGTAATTCACTCCTTAGCAATGCGCAAGAACAATCTTATATTTTGAAGCTGAGGTTATAACATTGTTAAGATATTGACTCACCTTAACATTATAAGATATGTGTTGGCAACGGAAAACTTAAGATAATTACCTAATTATAACATGTTAACTATTTGCTATAATGACATGTATTTCCTTGTTAAAGTTTGCGGTTGGTTTGCATTTGCAGGGTTAAGGTTTAGGATTTTTGTCGGACTAATGAGCCTACACACTGTGTGTGATTGCTCCTCATGTGGATGATGCTCATGTCTACAGGACGACTTTAGAGTTCAAGTATGTTAGTGATGCCGTCGAATAGTGTTCTTGTAGACATCTTAATTTTCATAATCTTTTTGGAGTGTGTTCAAGAAACTTAACTTTTGGTAACAAACATCTATATCACTGCCATTTTTTGAATGTGTGTGTTTAACACACTAGTAGGTTAACTTGAATGAATGTAAATGTGTTATTACACTAGCAGGTTAATGTGAATGCGAATTATTTTCACATTTATGTACTCAAAACAGAAGTTGTTACTTCACCTTTTAAGGATGTAGTGTTAGAGATTATGACTACACTAGTGTTTATGGGTAAAAATCGTTTCTGTCGATTTCGGTAATTTCGGTAGATGAGTGAGAAACTGGTTCAAACCCTAAACAAATGTGCTGCACGTGAGCACTTTATAGATTCGAGAGATCAATCTGTACAAGTCCGGCCTAAACCAAGAAATGGTCGTTCCAGACTTGCTTCGGTCCAAAAGCAGAGGAGAAGGGTTGATTTGGGGAGGAAGCAAAGAAAGGTGTTGAGACCAGAATAATTCCTGGAGAGTAGTATCTCGACTTGTATCAGAAAGTAGAAGCTTGGGAAGCTTGCAAGAGATGAAAGCTTTTGGGAGAGCTTGCAAAGTTGCCTTTCTCGAGAGTGTAGTATTTTCTCCTGACCGAGACTTGTTGTCTGGTGGAAATAGGTGAGACCTATTTATACAAGTCGAGATTGAAACGCACTGGCCTCATGAAGGAAGAGAGTAAAGGGTGAAATAATGGGAGGAGGTGGTAACCGCATGGTGTTAATGGGTGAAAACGTTTTCACCATTATTTCCTCTTTTATTTGACCGCTTTATTCCTTTTCACGCTTTCTTAATGTGAGCGTAGTGTACGCCGCATGTTGTGATCGAGACCAAAACCTAGAAAGCATCCCCAGTTTGTGTTGATGTCTCGAGTGTTGGTTGCATCTTGAGTGCGAGTGGTGCTGCTAGGGACGCATGTGGCGTGTGCCAATGGCATGTGCGGAATGCCTTCGTTGCGAGTTGCACCTCGAGCGTAAGTGGTAATGCCAGAGCTGCTAGTGGCGTGTGTGGCATGTGCCAACGGCATGTGCGGAATGCCTTGGTGGTAGGTTGCACGGTTTGCAAGTTAGGCTACCAGCGTGTGTGTTTGGCATGTGCGGAATGCCTTGGTGGTAGGTTGCGCGGTTTGCAAGTTAGGCTACCAGCGTGTGTGTTTGGCATGTGCGGAACGCCTTGGTGGTAGGTTGCACGGTTTGCAAGTTAGGCTACCAGCGTGTGTGTTTGGCATGTGCGGAATGCCTTGGTGGTAAGTTACACGATTTGCAAGTTAGGCTACCAGCGTGTGTGTTTGGCATGTGCCAATGGCACGTACGACCATGTTGACCTAGTTGCAAGTCTTGCAAGCCTAGGGCGCTATATTTGGCGTGGGCCAATGGCATAGCGGCTTGGAAATATGGCTTGCGGTACGTGTTGGCATGTGCCAATGGCACGTACGGCCATGTTGACCTAGTTGCAAGTCTTGCAAGCCTAGGGCGCTATATTTGGTGTGTTCCAAAGGCATATCGGCTTGGAAATATGGCTTGCGGTACGTGTTGGCATGTGCCAATGGCACGTACGGCCATGTTGACCTAGTTGCAAGTCTTGGAAGCCTAGGGCGCTATATTTGGCGTGTGCCAATGGCATAGCGGCTTGAAATATGGCTTGCGATGCACGCGTTGGCATGTGCCAATAGCACGTACGGCCATGTTGACCTAGTTGCAAGTCTTGCAAGCCTAGGGCGCTATATTTGCGTGGGCCAATGGCATAGCGGCTTGGAAATATGGCTTGCGGTACGTGTTGGCATGTGCCAATGGCACGTGACGGCCATGTTGACCTAGTTGCAAGTCTTGCAAGCCTAGGGTGCTATATTTGGCGTGTGCCAAAGGCATAGCGGCTCGGAAATATGGCTTGCGATGACGTGTTGGCATGTGCTAATGGCACGTACGGCCATGTTGACCTAGTTGCAAGTCTTGCAAGCCTAGGGCGCTATATTTGGCGTGTGCCAATGGCATAGCGGCTTGGAATATGGCTTGCGGTACGCGTTGGCATGTGCCAATGGCACGTACGGCCATGTTGACCTAGTTGCAAGTCTTGCAAGCCTAGGGCGCTATATTTGGCGTGGGCCAATGGCATAGCGGCTTGGAAATATGGCTTGCGGTACGTGGTGGCATGTGCCAATGGCACGTATGGCCATGTTGACCTAGTTGCAAGTCTTGCAAGCCTAGGGACGCTATATTTGGCGTGTGCCAATGGCATAGAGGCTTGGAAATATGGCTTGCGTGATGCGCGTTGGCATGTGCCAATGGCACGTACGGCCATGTTGACCTAGTTGCAAGTCCCGCAAGCCTAGGGCGCTATATTTGGCGTGGGCCAATGGCATAGCGGCTTGGAAATATGGCTTGCGGTACGTGTTGGCATGTGCCAATAGCACGTACGGCCATGTTGACCTAGTTGCAAGTCTTGCAAGCCTAGGGCGCTATATTTGGCGTGTGCCAATGGCATAGCGGCTTGGAAATATGGCTTGCGGTACGCGTTGGCATGTGGCAATGGCACGTACGGCCATGTTGACCTAGTTGCAAGTCTTGCAAGCCTAGGGCGCTATATTTGGCGTGGGTCAATGGCATAGCGGCTTGTAAATATGGCTTGCGGTACGTGTTGGCATGTGCCAATGGCACGTACGGCCATGTTGACCTAGTTGCAAGTCTTGCAAGCCTAGGGCGCTATATTTGGCGTGTGCCAAAGGCATAGCGGCTTGGAAATATGGCTTGCGGTACGTGTTGGCATGTGCCAATGGCAAGACGGCCATGTTGACCTAGTTGCAAGTCTTGCAAGCCTAGGGCGCTATATTTGGCATGTGCCAATGGCATAGCGGCTTGGAAATATGGCTTGCGGTGCACGCGTTGGCATGTGCCAATGGCACGTACGGCCATGTTGACCTAGTTGCAAGTCTTGCAAGCCTAGGGCGCTATATTTGGCGTGTGCCAATGGCATAGCGGCTTGGAAATATGGCTTGCAGTGACGCGTTGGCATGTGCCAATGGCACGACGGCCATGTTGACCTAGTTGCAAGTCTTGCAAGCCTAGGGCGCTATATTTGGCGTGGGCCAATGGCATAGCGGCTTGAAATATGGCTTGCAGCACGTGTTGGCATGTGCCAATAGCACGTACGGCCATGTTGACCTAGTTGCAAGTCTTGCAAGCCTAGGGCGCTATATTTGGCGTGTGCCAATGGCATAGCGGCTTGGAAATATGGCTTGCGATGACGCGTTGGCATATGGCAATGGCACGTACGGCCATGTTGACCTAGTTGCAAGTCTTGCAAGCCTAGGGCGCTATATTTGGCGTGGGCCAATGGCATAGCGGCTTGTAAATATGGCTTGCAGACGTGTTGGCATGTGCCAATGGCACGTACGGCCATGTTGACCTAGTTGCAAGTCTTGCAAGCCTAGGGCGCTATATTTGGCGTGTGCCAAAGGCATAGCGGCTTGGAAATATGGCTTGCGGTACGTGTTGGCATGTGCCAATGGCACGTACGGCCATGTTGACCTAGTTGCAAGTCTTGCAAGCCTAGGGCGCTATATTTGGCATGTGCCAATGGCATAGCGGCTTGGAAATATGGCTTGCGGTACGCGTTGGCATGTGCCAATGGCACGTACGGCCATGTTGACCTAGTTGCAAGTCTTGCAAGCCTAGGGCGCTATATTTGGCGTGTGCCAATGGCATAGCGGCTTGAAATATGGCTTGCAGTACGTGTTGGCATGTGCCAATGGCACGTACGGCCATGTTGACCTAGTTGCAAGTCTTGCAAGCCTAAGGCGCTATATTTGGCGTGTGCCAAAGGCATAGCGGCTTAGTTTGGTATGGTTGCCAATGGTGCGCAGTGTGCGGCTTAGTTTGGCATTGTTGCCATGGTGCGCAGTGTGCGGCGTGGTTTGGCATTCTTGCCATGGTGCGAGTGTGCGGCTTGGTTTGGCATTGTTGCCATGGTGCGCAGTCTGCTTGGCTCGGTTTGGCATTGTTGCCATGGTGCGTGAGATGCGGCTTGGTTTGGCATTGTTGCCATGGTGCGCAGTGTGCGGCTTGGTTTGGCATTGTTGCCATGGTGCGCAATTTGCGGCTTGGTTTGGCATTGTTGCCATGGTGCGCAAAGATGCGGCTTGGTTTGGCATTGTTGCCATGGTGCGCAGATATGCGGCTTGGTTTGGCATTGTTGCCATGGTGCGCAGATATGCGGCTTGGTTTTGGCATTGTTGCCATGGTGCACTGATATGCGGCTTGGTTTTGGAATTAGGGTTACGTGGTTGAAAAATCCTAATGGTATTTTGAAAAAATACCCCTATTAATTATTTACACCGAGTTAAATGCTCTTAGTTAATGTGTTGCGGGTAACACTAGGCCATGGGTTTTTACGATTTTACCCCTTGTTTAAAAACCACCATCAACATTAAGTCCCCCGCTTAGCTCGGAACAGGGGCTTTGTCATGAGGTAAGCATAAGATGGTGACAAACTATTAACAAAGAACCCGTAAGGAAAATTGAAGGAGGCTTGTCTGACTTTTTATAAATAGGATTTGGAATCCTTGCCTCTGGTAGTTTTGCACAAATCGGGCGGTTGGCACAATTGGTGGGGCCGGTGCAGCTTGGGCGACGTTGGGAAGTTGGCGTGAATTGGGAAACTGAGTGTGCTAGCCGGTGGGACCGGCGCAAAGTGTAGAAACCGTGCGTGCTTGCAGGCGTGACTTGGGCGACATTGGGAAGTTGGCGTGAATTGGGAAACTGAGTGTGCTAGCTGGTGGGCCCGGCGCAAAGTGTAGAAACCGTGTGTGCTTGCAGGCGTGACTTGGGCGACATTGGGAAGTTGGCGTGAATTGGGAAACTGAGTGTCCTAGCTGGTGGGACCGGCGCAAAGTGTAGAAACCGTGCGTGCTTGCAGGCGTGACTTGGGCGACATTGGGAAGTCGGCGCAATTGGTGGGGCCGGCGCAACTTGGAAGCCGTGCTTGCGGGCGTGACTTGGGCGACATCGGGAAGTCGCACCCTTCGTGGGCCCGTTTCTTACACGCGTGATTTTGGTAAAAGGGAAATCCTTCCTTATTTCAGAGTCTTCACGCCTATTTATATATATATAAAGCACCTGCATCTCTTTTCATACTAGCGGCAAAGAGAAACCGGCTTCCAGGTATGTCTTCCAGTACTTCTCTCCCTTTTTTTTTTTTTTTTACGTAGGTGTAAACCTTAAGAGTAGGCGCTTCCACAATTCTTGCATATGATTTCTTCGCGTGCCTCTCGTAGAAAATATTGTATGTATGCAACCAAGGGAAATATTTCATATATTGTTTGAACCCGTAGGAAATATTGCATATATGAATTTTCGGTCCTGAAAGAAATATTTGAACCCTGGAGAAAATACTGCGTGTGTATTTTGAACCCGTAGAGAACACTCCGTATATAATTCTGAACCCGAAGAAGGATACTGTAGACACTCTTGAATCCGTATGAAATACCGCGTACATAGTTTTGAACCCGAAGAAAATACTGTGTGTGCAGTTTTGAACCCGTAGAGAATGCTCCGTATATAATTCTGAACCCGAAGAAGGACACTGTAGACACTCTTGAATCCGTATGAAATACCGCGTACATAGTTTTGAACCCGAAGAAAATCTGCGTATATAGTCTTGAACCGTAAGAAAATACTGTGTGTGCCAGTTTTGAACCCGTAGAGAATACGCCCTCCCATTTTTTTTTGTATTTCGGGTTTTCCTTTTGTCGGGCGCGGTTATGGGTCAGGGAGGTAATTTTGTTTTTCTTTTTGTGTGCAGATATCTTCCTACTAAGTTGTTATTAAGAAATACGATAAGATGTTACCTGAACAAAATTTCGCCTCATCGAAGGATGTCTATAATTCCAAACCAAACACGGATGACGACTTCTTCGCCAAAAAACTTGTCTCTGCTCGGAAAAATCACCCAGGTTTCGTGTCGACTTTGTTAATAGGTGGTGAAGATGAAAAGAAGACACGTTCGGTTTGCCCAGAGAACACCATACGGTTCTGTCTTCATAAAGGGGTATATTCCTCTTCCAACATTGATTTCAGGATGTGCTAAAGCCCATTGCGTTCTTTTGATAGATGGGTTGAGTTCATGGTGAGTTAGGAGCATATAAATACCAACTTGACTCGAGCGCAGGTCATTGATGCTTGTCAAGACTTGAAGAAATCTCAGGGATTAGGAAGGATATCCCGTGCTTGGTTTCTTTCATCTCCGGATGGTGTTCGGACACCCATACAATCATATGTAGATGGGGCGAGATAACTTTCTCCTTGGAGAGTGTGGCTCTCTTCTTTGAATCTTCCTAAGAATCGGGAATCTTAAAATCCAATTATCCGAAAGTGAGGCGAAGATGCGGGATGACCTGGCCGCTAAGTTGGAGAATTTTGCTCGGAAAGACTCCATTGCTGGTCGAAGGATTACGCCGGAAAAAGAGGATGAAAGGTGCCCTTACGGTTGGTGGATATCTCAATGGTTTCCGGACGATTTGGAGTCCAAGCAAAAGAAAAGCGGTGATCTTCATGTCGCGGCATTTTTGGCTCTCCGGTTGTCCAGAGACATTTTTGATGACGATTACGGCAAGAAAGGAATAAGACCGGAGTTGTTAGCGATTCTTTGTGAAGTTGGCAAAGGGTGAAGTTCTTCCCATTGGTAAGTTTGTTCCTTGGTTCCCCTGTATGTGCATCCGGATCACCTAGTTGCGAACATGCAAGTTTCGAATGGTTTCATGAAAGTGGATTCATATGTGCACGTTGCTTTTCCGCAAGTCGGCTGCTATGGGAGCACTTCGAGAAGTATGCTCAAACCGCTGCCTTCGCTTCCCGTGAGTTGGGGGGCTCGGAATTCTTCGATGGGTGAACAGGACGTCCAAGAGTTGGCGTGAGCTTGGTTAGTCTTCTTGATAAGTTGCATGAAATCAATTTTCGTCCATGGGGGCCGGTCCATAGGTCAGTGACTCAAGTTGATACCTTTGCTTCTGCTCCGCTCATGTCTTTGTCTTCTGATGACGATTTGAGCGTTGGTGAAAACTTGTTCATTCAAAGTTGCTTGCCCGGCTATATACCGTCTTTCTTCGTGGGGTCTTTCCAGATAGATGCTTATAATATTGACCGTGCTGCTCGTCACATGGGTTTCGATCAAGGGGTGCCTCTTGTTTACCGGCAGGTGATCCCTAGGGATTCATTGTGTGTCGCCCTTGACGCCAGTGCCCTTGAGCCGGGGTATCCGTCTTCCCTTCTTTTAAATGGGAAGAGTAACTTCGACGACCTTCGGCTATAATGAGTTTTGGTGCGACGAGTTTATTATGATCCGAGATTTTGTGAATAACGTGGTAGAGAACGTCCGTTGAAAACCTTCCCCAGCAGTTTTGAAGAAGTATCCAATGTTGAGAGATCCCAAGCGAAAGTTGCCTAGCAATTCGGAAAGTCCCCAGGCCAAGGAACGGAGAACGAAGAATCTTGCTGGCGGAATCCGGACGGTTTCACAAGATCCTCCCACGGCTCTTGTGTCTTTCAGTTCTTCCAATAACCAGGTATGTGTCGCCTCTTCAATGGTTCGTCTCAAAACACGTGAATCTCAGCTGAGAACATGTGTCTTGTTTCCTTCAGGGCTTCGGTAGTGTTAATGCTTTCGCTGCCCTTGCACGTTGCTAGGAGACGGCAATTTCTTCAAAGAACTTCAGCAGCATTGAGCCTTCTCATAGCGATGATGAGTCATAGAGAGAAGAAGGTTCAACAAGTGAGAGTGATTCCTCCGGCAGCACTGGTTCTGTTTCGGGAAGTGGTTCGTTGAGTTTCGCACTTCTTTTCTTTCTTCTTTTGTTTCCTCTTTTGGGAAATATCTAACTCAAGTTCGCAGGAGAAATCCGGTTCGGAAGATGATTCTGGGGTAGAGCCGCACGAAAACTTGCCTTTGGTGACCACCGTTGGTGACTTGGAGATGGGGGTTAGCCAACTGCCAGGCACAGATGTGGTTCAAATGGTGGATGATTCTCGGACGGTTGTTGTCGTAGACATAGAAGAAGACCCTTTGAGAGTCGTGCGGCCCGTTGCAGGCGCCACTTTTGATCCCCCGTACTTGGTTCCTTATCCAGTCATGTGTTGGTTGGCGGCTTCAGCGTGCGGGCTAAGTATGAGGCGTTGTATACCGAACCGGGAGAAGTATGGACATATGGCCACAACCAAGAAGGTCACTAGTCGATTTGCACTAGTTAAGCGCGTGGAGGAGGCTTTATCTTCCATCGAGGATATGCGCTAGGTGACTGGTCACACTGTTTCTGAAGACGTTATTGCCAACTGGGAGCACCATCGTGACGTGTGCGTGGCAAAGGAGTTCAACACTTCATGGTTCGTCGAAGGCCTTGCTGAAACCCAAAAGTTGAAAGATGCAGCAATTGAAAGCCTTTCCGCCGAGGAGATTGCACGAAAGGAGATGGAACTCGAAAAGCTTTCCAAGATGTTGACTATAAAGAGAGCGGCTCTTGAAGATGCGAAGTTGGCTTTCTCCAAGAAGACAAGACTTCTGTTGGATGATTTTCCTTGAACGTTTCTCCGTTAAACTTTCATTTAGGTTCTTTTTTTTTTTTTTTTTGAAAGACATATTGGATGTCTGGTTCAAGACTTGACCTTAAATTTGGTAGCTTTTTAGGGTATTGGATTATTTAAGGATGAATGGTTTTGATAATATGACTTTGATTATGTTTTGGGAAAGGAATATTGCTTTTATGAAAGTGTGTGCTAGCAATAGGCACAAGACTCAGTAGTATGACGGTTTTACTAAGAACCTAAAAAATAGATTGTATATATCTTGCCCAGTCTGAATTTACTCACTTCATAGATTTTGCAAACACGCCCCTCTCCATGTAAAGGCGGTTTTTTTGGCGGTTTTTCTTGGTAGCATCGTCAAGCAAGTCCCCAATCACCGATAGCATCTTGGCGAGTCCCCGAGATTGAGTAATAGCATCTTCAGCAAGTCCCCGGTTTTCTTGTGTAGTTTTTACAACTAGTAACCGGGTCGTCCCAGTAGCCGAGTCGGGTTGAGTCGCCTTCCCCAACCACCTTGACATCCGGGTCGAAGAACGAGATCGACGTGATCGATATTGTAGCCGATAGATCAATCCTCCCATTGTGGTCGCCAATTGTTTATGGGTAAAAATCGTTTCATCGATTTCGTAATTTGTAGATGAGTGAGAAACTGGTTCAAACCCTAAACAAATGTGCTGCACGTGAGCACTTTATAGATTCGAGAGATCAATCTGTACAAGTCCGTCCTAAACCAAGAAATGGCCGTTCCAGACTTGCTTCGGTCACAAAGTAGAGGAGAAGGGTTGATTTGGGGAGGGAAGCAAAGAAAGGTGTTGAGACAAGAATAATTCTGGGAGAGTAGTATCTCGACTTGTATCAGAAAGTAGAAGCTTTGGAAGCTTGCAAGAGATGAAAGCTTTTGGGAGAGCTTGCAAAGTTGCCTTTCTGAGAGTGTAGTATTTTTTTCTCCCGACCGAGACTTGTTGTCGGGGTGGAAATAGGTGAGACCTATTTATACAAGTCGAGATTGAAACGTACCCTGGCCTCATGAAGGAAGAGAGTAAAGGGTGAAATAATGGGAGGAGGTGGTAACCGCATGGTGTTAATGGGTGAAAATGTTTTCACCATTATTTCCTCTTTTATTTGACCGTTTTATTCCTTTTCACGCTTTCTTAATGTGAGCGTAGTGTACGCTGCATGCTGTGACCGCCAAACCAAAACCCTAGAAAGCATCCCCCAGTTTGTGTTGATGTCTCGAGTGTTGGTTGCATCTTGAGTGCGAGTGGTGCTGCTAGGGACGCATGTGGCATGTGCCAATGGCATGTGCGGAATGCCTTCGTTGCGAGTTGCACCTCGAGCGTAAGTGGTAATGCCAGAGCTGCTAGTGGCGTGTGTGGCATGTGCCAACGGCATGTGCGGAATGCCTTGGTTGTAGGTTGCACGGTTTGCAAGTTAGGCTACCAGCGTGTGTGTTTGGCATGTGCCAATGGCATGTGCCAATGGCATGTGCGGAATTCCTTGGTGGTAGGTTGCACGGTTTGCAAGTTAGGCTACCAGCGTGTGTGTTTGGCATGTGCCAATGGCATGTGTGAACGCCTTGGTGGTAGGTTTCACGGTTTGCAAGTTAGGCTACCAGCGTGTGTGTTTGGCATGTGCCAATGGCACGTACGGCCATGTTGACCTAGTTGCAAGTCTTGCAAGCCTAGGGCGCTATATTTGGCATGGGCCAATGGCATAGCGTCTTGGAAATATGGCTTGCGGTACGTGTTGGCATGTGCCAATGGCACGTACGACCATGTTGACCTAGTTGCAAGTCTTGCAAGCCTAGGGCGCTATATTTGGCGTGTGCCAAAGGCATAACGGCTTGGAAATATGGCTTGCGGTACGTGTTGGCATGTGCCAATGGCACGTACGGCCATGTTGACCTAGTTGCAAGTCTTGTGAGCCTAGGGCGCTATATTTGGCGTGTGCCAATGGCATAGCGGCTTGGAAATATGGCTTGCGGTACGTGTTGGCATGTGCCAATGGCACGTACGGCCATGTTGACCTAGTTGCAAGTCTTGCAAGCCTAGGGCGCTATATTTGGCGTGGGCCAATGGCATAGCGGCTTGTAAATATGGTTTGCGGTACGCGTTGGCATGTGCCAATGGCACGTACGGCCATGTTGACCTAGTTGCAAGTCTTGCAAGCCTAGGGCGTTATATTTGGCGTGTGCTAATGGCATAGCAGCTTGGAAATATGGCTTGCGGTACGTGTTGGCATGTGCCCAATGGCACGTACGGCCATGTTGACCTAGTTGCAAGTCTTGCAAGCCTAGGGCGCTATATTTGGCGTGTGCCAATGGTATAGCGGCTTGGAAATATGGCTTGAGGTACGTGTTGGCATGTGCCAATGGCACGTACGGCCATGTTGACCTAGTTGCAAGTCTTGCAAGCCTAGGGCGCTATATTTGGCGTGTGCCAAAAGCATAGCAGCTTAGTTTGGTATGGTTGCCAATGGTGCGCAGTGTGCGGCTTAGTTTGGCATTGTTGCCATGGTGCGCAGTGTGCGGCTTGGTTTGGCATTGATGCCATGGTGCGCAGTGTGATGCTTGGTTTGGCATTGTTGCCATGGTGCGCAGTATGCGGCTCGGTTTGGCATTGTTGCCATGGTGCGCTTGATATGCGTCTTGGTTTGGCATTGTTGCCATGGTGCGCGATTTGCGTCTTGGTTTGGCATTGTTGCCATGGTGTGCGATATGCGGCTTGGTTTGGCATTGTTGCCATGGTGCGAAGTATGCGGCTTGGTTTGGCATTGTTGCCATGGTGCGCAGTATGCGGCTTGGTTTGGCATTGTTGCCATGGTGCGTAGTATGCGGCTTGGTTTTGGAATTAGGGTTCTGTGTTGAAAAACCCTAATCTGGTATTTTAAAAAAAATACCCCTATTAATCATTTACACCTGAGTTAAATGCTCTTAGTTAATGTGTTGCGGGTAACACTAGGTCATGGGGTTTTACGATTTTACCCCTTGTTTAAAAACCACCATCAACAACTAGACAAAGGTTGTGGAAGAATGTGTATTCAAGATGATCCTAGTAAGCCTGAGTTTTTACTTACTTGCATGTATGGATATAACAATTACAGCAAAAAGAAGCAACAATGGGAATATATACATCAAATTAGTAGAAATAACTCTAGCCCTTAGGTAGTGCTAGGAGACCTGAACTTCCACTTAGTTGATACTGATTCTCAAACATCTTCTTCTACGGATGGTTGGGTTAACACAATAGTTTACAACAGTGTCCTAGATGATATAGGGTATATAGGAAAAAACTATACTTAGTCTAGCAACAACACAGGCACAGGTGAAAGAAGATCTAGAAAAGACATGGCTTTGGGGAATGGTGACTGGAATGTTAACTTTCCTAACTCTAGACTGATTCACTTAACTCAAGCGGGTAGTTATCACAGCCCTGTAATGCTAGTTACTGATAATTCTATTCATACCCTTTGGAAACCATTTAAATTCTTTCTTACTTGGTTAAATGATAATACTTGCTCAATTGTTATTGTTAATGCATGAAAGAACAATGTGAGTGGCTCACCTGGTTTTCAGTTAGTTAATAAGCTTAAATTCACCAGAAGAGATCTTTCCATCTAGAATAGAGCACATTTTGGTGACATAAATCAAACTGTTGACAAGTTGCAAGCTGAGTTGGATTCCCTCCAAAATCATGTTCAATACACTAGCACTCATTCTCAGATTATCAACATAAAGTCAAGAACTCAACAAATGGCACAAGTACAAATATGAATTTTATCAGCAGAAATCCAGGGATTACTTCATCAAGGATATGGATAACAACAATAAGTATTTTCACACCAAGATTAACAGAAGGAGAATAAGGAACAACACTGACTCAATCAAGGACCAAACAACGATTGGCTGCAAACTAGAGAGGAAATTGCTCAACATCTCACTTCTCATTTCAAGAACATTAGTACTTCTGTGACTCCATATCTGAATGAAAGTCTTTACATGTACAATATCATACCTACAATCATCACTGCTGAAGAAAATACAAGCCTTGGTAGGGTACCTTCCCATGATGAAATTCACTCAACCCTCAAAAGCATGGAGAACTGGAGTGCACCTGGACCTGAAGGATTTCAAGCAGGTTTCTACAAGAGTCAGTGGGAAATTATAGGTGAGGATGTCTGCTCAATGGTTACCAGATTCTTTCATACCAAGCATTTACTCAAGCAAATCAATCAGACAATCAGACTTACATCTCCCTTATTCCAAAGAAGTAGAAAGCTGTTTGTGCTGCTGATTATAGGCCAATTGGCTTATGTAATACTTCATATAAAATTATTTCCAAGATTCTGGTTAACATAATGAAACCATTAATGGAAAAGATCATTTCTCCTTTTCAGGCTGCTTATGTCTAAGGCTTAGTTTGGTATTCTTTGACTTTTGTAAAAGCACTTTTTCGCTTTGCATTCTTTGTCTTTGTCTTTGTGAGAAAAAGCTGATTAGACATTTGGTAAAATATTAATTAAAGTTGAAGTTTGATTAAAAAAAGCAATCAAAATGTGTTTGGTAAAATTTCAGATTCAACCATTGTTGTTGTAACAAATGACAAAAACAGACATATCACTCATGGTAGTTTTATTCAATTTTATTGGGTTTAAAAATAATTAATTTTTTTACTATATAATATTAATGTTCATACTAATTACCACTATCATTATGATTGTTAAGAAATTATTTTACTTAAAAATTAAGTAATTATTTAATATTTGTTTTTATTTTCTTCGTTGACAAATTAAGTAATTATTCAAGCAAAAATGAAACTAAAATTAAATAATTATTTAATATTTGTTTTTATTTCTACTGTTGACAAATTAAATAAATGGTATATAAAATAGTTCGAAATAATAAAAAATAATAATATTTAAAGAATATAATATAAGAAATAGTAAAAGATTGATTGTATATAAATTTAAGGGGGATTTTGCGTTTCCCCCCGAATAAAGATAGCTAATTTGCATTACCCCCCTAGAGATTCATAATAGGCAAAACCCCTTTAACTTGGATGTGCGAAGTAACGGAGCCCGATTTAGTACAAAGACGTGAGGTTCACGTGCGTGTCAAAAAAAATATCTAAAATTGTCAAAAGACATACTTACCCCTTGACACGTGGTGCATTCTCAGCCCAATTTTTTTTGACCGTTCAACGGTCACCTCCCCTGTCGAAGCCCTCCCTCTTCTATTTAATCGAGTCGAAATTTTTTTTGATCGATTAACTTGAAGCTCTATTAACTTGATTGTTAGCTGATTTATCACAAGAAAGGAAGAACACTAGCAGACATTAGTGATCGAGTATGGGAGGTGGATCTTCAAGTCTCGACAGTGAGGTAAGTTCCTGCATCTGCACCATTAAAGGGGGTAATGCAAATTACAGTATTTACAGCGAGGGTGTATTACAAATTTAAACTGTGATTTTTCAGGTAAGCATTGAAGATGAGGCTTCCAATGAAATCACCTGTCAAATATGTTTTCAATCAACACATTCAGCAATAGATTGCCCATTTATATACTTAAAATGTAGAAAATGTGATGGGATTAGAAGAGTTTGGGAAGGAAATACTGTTAAGCCAATCCACAAAGAAGATTTTTGAGGTGTCAAAACTTCATATGTGGTGAATTTCAATGGCTGGATGAAGCAACGAGGTTGCCACCACCTAGACAACATCAAGCAAAGGGGTGTTCAAAGTGTCATAATCTCTCACATTGGGCTAAAGATTGTCTACAGAAACATGAAACAAAATCAGATTAGTGAAAATTCAAGTATTGGTGAATTGTGTGATCAGTTCCAATGCTCAGTCAAGTTAGACATTGGAAAGAAGAAAAGAAATTCTATGTAACAAGTAAATCTGGAATGTAAGAAACAAATTTATGAAACTGAAGTAGCATCATGTCCAAACAAGAAAGTAAAGTGGCTAGATCAGAGTATAATCTCTGAGCCTAACAAAGACCATATATGGCCATTACACATACCGTGAGTATTAAAATAGTTTTCCTACACATAGGCTTCATGAGTAACATCTCTGTACAAAAAATGGCAGCTGCCCTGCACAATGCTAAGCTAGATCAGAGTATAATCTATGTACAAAATATTGCCTGCATGCACATCAAAAAATAGAGCACACACACAAACATGTATATGCACTTAACGCCTCCAAGATGGTTTGAAGGTCTGGGATGGGGGTCTAAAAGCTGCCCTCATTCCATCGGCTCTAAATCCATTCTGGCTGTGGAAATTTGCTGCTGTTGCTGCTCTTCCAGCTCCACCAATACCTGTATAAGGAGGAGGGACAGGTCTTGTTGCAGCTGCACCTCTTCCTCTAGCAGCACCTCTTCCATTTTGTTGAGCAGGTGGCGTGCCTCTTCCCATTCCTTGTGAAGATCCTGCTCCACTGCCAGCAGGTTCAGTATTGCCTCTGCCTCTTCCTTGGCCCCTACCTCTGCCCCTGCCCCTTCCTCTAGCACTTGTAGATGGTACATTCTTTGTAGGGCATCTTCTGACATTGTGGGCACTTGAACCACAACCACTACAACTTCTCTTGCCTTTTTCAGGGTTTGGTCTTCCTTCAACGTCAGACCTAATCCTATTCAGTTGTGGTCTACCAACCTTTCTCTTGTATTTAGGTTTGTTGGGCCTCATTTCATCTTTGCGTAGAAAAATATATTAGAACACAAGCATTTTCAAGTGAAAAATAGTAAAGAGATGGTAGAATGTTACCTCAAGCCAATTCTCTTCACTTGCATGCCTTAACCTTACCAAAGATAAGCTTTTTTTATAATCTGGAAACCTTGTGCAAGTCATCAACCATACTGCGAAAATGAAATGTATGTAAAAAGGTTAATTTTGACAAAAGCAACGAATAAAAAGACAAAGGAATCATAATGGTAGAATATTACCTATTCAGATCAACCTCAAATGTATTCATCAAGAATCGCATGGACACATGGAATCTTAGGTGATGTCCCAAACACAACAACTGCATGATTTTTCGGTTAAGCTAACATCCCACCTACTTCCACTCATTCGGCTCTGGACACACCATTCAAACTCACTTTGTCCAAACAATTTGTATCTATTCTTCTTGGAAATTCTATTATTCATAATTCTCTCGCCCTTGGCACCAATATCTTTCCCTCTCTCTCCCCTTCGTTGACATTTCATCTTCCTTTCAAACATCAATCCCATGACCTTTAAATTGAAGCCTTCCAACAACTGCAAAGGTCGACACCTAACATCTAGCATCCAACCGTTAAATGCTTCGGTGAAGTTATTTGTTACATGCTCACATTTGGAAGTCAAATCAAATGTCGACCTAGCCCAAGTATGTGTCGGTACATCGTTAAACCAGTCATGTGCCCTCTTGTTATCCTTCTCCATTTGATCCATTGCTTTCTTGTGGTCAACAGCTCTGTAAGATTTTGATGCTCCCCAAGCTAGTCTTTTCATGTGTTTGCCTTTGTGTGTCATCTTAAAGTTATCAAAGATGTGTCTAAAGCAAAACCTATGTCTAAGTGTGGGAAAAACATGTTGTATTGCTGGTATAAGACCCTTTTGTCTCCATCTGAAATGAAAGTCAATTGCATAGGATGTGCAAGCAATCTTGCTGCAATGATTTCCAGAAATAAAATCCAATTGGCCTTGTTCTCTACATCACAAAGGAAAATAGCCAAGGGGTACATACCATTATTACCATCAAGTGCAACTGCTGAGAGCATGACACCACCACATTTTCCTTTAAGATGGCTCCCATCAAAACCAACAAAAGGTCTGCATCCATCTTTGAAGCCTGTCAGGTATGAATCAAATGCAAGGCAACATGTTTTAAAGTCATTATCGCATCAACATTAACCTCTCCAATACTGTTTGGATTCTTGGACACAATCTGCCTGCACACTTCAGGTGAGAACTTATAACCATCTTCATATGAACCATACACATTGCTTAGTGCCTTGCCAAGAGCCTTCCAACACACCCAATACTTCACAGGCACTCCATGCAACTCCATAATCTTTTCCTTTATCTTCCTTGGCTTCAAACTATTATAACCATCATTTCTTATATCTTGTTCTATTACTGAAGCAATCCAAGTTGAATTGACCAGTTTGTTCTTCTTAGACATATCTCTGTTTACACAAGTGTGTGTATGCACATACTTAGTGACCTTGATTGTGCTTCCATCTTTTTGGCTGCACACATTAACAACAACATATATTAAAAACACAGTATTATGCATAAATCATATGTATAATTGGTCGCACAAATTATATGTATAAGTTCACTTCTGATTCCCATTAAGTCCGAATGAACATTTGGAGTCTTTACACCGCACCTTAATCTGTCCTTGTCATCCTTTGTCTTTATAATTTCCATGGTATTGGCTATACAAAACCTTGTCACAAATGCCTTGTACTCTTTCATAGTTGGCCAAGTCATACCAATTGCAAGTTCATCTGTCTCACATGTCCATGGCATATGGTCTTCACTTTCTTTATCTGCATACATATCATCATACTTGTCTGCAACCTTCCTATATTCTCCATATCTATATGGCTCAATTTGTCTCTTCTTCTTCATCTAAGTCAGGTTTCACGGTCAGATTCTTCATCGTAGTTATTTTATTCAACTAAGTGAATGACTACTGTGGTAATCATCTTCAACTGGTAAATCATCAATGTCATGATAATCCAAATTAGTGCACTTAGGAAGTACATCTAACTCTTCTTCATCAAACCCTTCATCATTTAATTCATCCAACTCATCACCATCTAATGTCTTCTTCATACTTGCAGGTTCAATTTCATCTTCGTTATCATCCATAGCGGCTCTTTTACGTGGTGTATGTTTCTTAGAAGCCACTTTCTTTGAACCAAAGAAGATCCTACTAGGTGTATCACGGTGGTGACTTCTCCGCTGCTCATGTGGTTGCTTTGACTCATCTGCTCATGTGTTTTTTGACTTGTTTTGCTCATGTAGTTCTGCCGACTCATCTCGCTCATGTGGTTGCTTGACTTGTCTGCTCAAGTGGTCAGCTGACTCATCTGCTCATGTGGTTGCTTTGACTTGTGTGCTCAAGTGGCTCTGTGACTTATCTGCTCATATGGTCTGCAGACTTGTGTGCTCAAGTGGTCAGCCGACTCATTTGCTCACGTGGATGCTCAGGGAGTACCACATCATCATAGTCATCAATATCAACAGTTACTGGTACTTCCCTCTGAGACTGTGTTGAGGGACCAGCAACATCAACTTCAGACACCACTCGCGGAACATAAGGCTGAACACCTACCCCCACATCTTGACTAATAGGATCAGCATGAATCATAAACAAATGTACTTGAGAATGCCTTCTTCTTGATCCGAATCGGTCAAAACCTCGGCAAAGTCCAGTTTCATCATCTATGTCCAATAAAAACCACCATCCAAATATTGAAAAGTAATCACCTCCCAGACCATTCAACTTTGTCTCCCATACCAGCAATAAGATCTATCATATTCAAACAAGTCACCATCAAAATTCTTATAACGAAATTCACGGCCATTCATATAGTCGAAGAAGTGCAAACCCCCAATTGGTTGGTCGGTGGCCATCGTCCACCATAATGAATCACCGGATCTTTCAAACCATAATCCTTACTAACACTACAAACAAACACAAACATAAAATGAAAATTTTCAGTTTCATTATCAAAACAATAACATCAAAAAGAATGATTTTATATTTCCAATAACTAACTATACATCAATTGAAAGTATACTAACCATAATAGAAGCACAAAATCAACAAGAAAAGAAACAAATTGAATCCTAATTTTTCAGAAAATGAGTAACAACAAAAGTTGAAAATAACTTTGAATCTATCATGATCATAACCATTATTAACTACCCAAGTAACAAAAAACCCAAAATCAAACAAACCCTAACCAAAATCGATAATAAAACCTAAAGTAATCAAACCGACAAAAAATGACAGAAAATAATCAAACTGAGATATATCATAATCATAACCATTATTATCAACCCAAAGAACAAACCCTAACACAGAATCGACTAAACCCTAACACAGAATCGACAATCGAAAGAAAAAAACTTACAACTTTTTAGGGAATTGCATGTCCAAATCCTTCTTCAAAACCCGCTGTTCTTTCCTTGATCTTCTTCTCTATCTCTTTCTCTGATTAAGATTTGGTTGCTGAAGGGTTGAATCGAAGAGAAAAGGGTTTCTCTCCCTGTCTCTCTCGAACGGTTTCTCTCCCTGTCTCTCTCTGTGAAAGTGAAAGAGAAGATAATGGTTTATCTTCTCTGTGAAAGTGAAAGAGAAGATTAGGGACGTGTAACAAATCTAAGCCCAAATCTAGTATAAAACCGTTGATCTTTTAAAGGGTAATTTTGGTTTTAATATTTAGATATTTTTTTCTGACACGCACGTGAACTGCACGTGCTGTACTAAACTGCTCCGTTACGGCACATCCAAGTTAAAGGGGGTTTTGCCTATTATGAATCTCTAGGGGGGGTAATGCAAATTAGCTATCTTTATTCGGGGGGAAACGCAAAATCCCCCTAAATTTAAGGGCAACTTTTGTCATTTATAAAATAAAGTAGGGATAAAAAAGATAAATCAAGCATTAAATTTATGTGGGACCAAAACTTATGCTTTTGTAGCTTTTAAAAGCTCCTCCTCCCCAAATTTTAAAAATTGAAGAATTTGGGAAGTGCTTTGGATAAAAAGCACTTTAGATTTTTTTTACCAAACACCAACTTCAAAATTTATTGACATATATAGGTTTTAAAAGTGCTTTTGCAAAAAAAATAAGCATTACCAAACTCAGTCTAAGGGAGGTTAATCGGTGACAATACGGTTATTGCACAAGAAATAATTGATTCAATGAAGAAGAAGAGAGGTCAAATAGGATGGATGGCCTTAAAACTTGATATGTCAAAGGCATTTGACAGATTAGAATGGAGTTTCTTGGTCAAAAGTACTTCATTATTTTGGTTTTTGTGATGATTTCTGTGACTTGGTTTTTCAGTGCATAAGCACTACCTCCCTGTCTGTTATGTTGAATGGGTCTCCTTGTGAAACTTTCAATCCAACCAGAGGTATTAGGACGGGTGATCCTCTCTCACCCTACCTTTTCATTCTTGTTATGGAATTCTTAACAAGACACCTCATTGCTGCACAACAAGATAACAACATTAAAGGTATTAAAGTGGCTAACAATTCACCGGCCATTAATCATTTACTTTTTGCAGATGACTGCTTGATCTTTACTCAAGAAAATCTTACTTTTGTGAACAATCTACTAGAGTTACTCCATAATTTCAGTTCTCATTCTGGTCAAGTTATCAATTGTGACAAGTCTGCAATGCATTTCTGTAAATACACCTATTCTAGTGCGGCTGATACTTTAACTCAAATTCTTGGAATTAAGAAGATGAACTGTAAAGAAAAATATCTTGGTTCTCCTCTCATTAGGTCGCTCTAAGCAGAAATCTTTTAAGGTTATACAAGAAAATTTTGAACACAGGTATTCTACTTGGAATTCTTCATCTTTATCTCAAGATGGAGGCAGAGTGAATGTATATTTACCTCCTCCCATTAAGTCTATCATTATACCTTAGATTACATTTATGGAGACTTACTTACAATAAATCTGAATGAGAAAAAAATAGAGTCAAAGACGTTGGTTCGATATAACACGCAGACATTGGAGTACGAGGATGTTTATTTGCTGAGACTACTAAGTTTTCTTCTATAAGAACGGGAAAAAAAAATCCTGACGATTATCTTCTAAAACCATAGGAAAAGGCTTCCATGTACAATCAATGGCTATCTAAGCTTGAATATACTTTGAAATGTTGTCCCCAAAATTGTATTAATTATTCTTTTTCTGTATTAAGGATCCGAGGGGTAAAAATGTGGTTAGCATAGTCCTTAGATGATGCTATGGTAAATAAGTTAGATGCCAACGCTCTCAATGGTACTCTACTGTTCAATGTGCTTATCATGAGATGGTACATACCGAATAATGTAACATTATATAGAGTCTGCACATTCGATAGACATGTTTGTCTTGATGTTATATACCTCTTCGAAATCAAAATCTATTGTGCCTACTCGCCTAGACAAACCTGAAGTAACAAATTGTAAGCACAATCAAACTATCAGTAGGTAGCAAAGAAAAAAAGATGAAAATTTACCTGTTGGAGGGACTTCTTCATAAGCAAGAGCCTGTTCTTGTGTGATGGATGGGGGCATTCCTAAAAGCTCCATCCCATAACATGCTTTAGAGCATCCAGTCCCGAAATTGGGGAAACTAGAGAGCAACCAAAATTCATCATCCCATAAGATTGAAACGCGATTTGTACATCTCATGGCTAACGACGGGATATATTACCATTAACTGGCTTTGGTTAATTTGGAGTACGCAATGATTTGATTATGACCGTCTTTTATGTGCCTAAACTGTGTATCTTAAAACCTATACTAATGGTTCAATCATGACCGTTCTTTATATCCCCAAACTGTAGATGGCCGTTCATTGGTAAAAACATCATTGTCCCTTACAATATAGATAGATAGATAAATAGATAGCTTCATTTTAGTTTATAACACGTTATCAACACGCTCTACATCGAGCTTTGAATTTTCTAAGAAGAAAATCAACAAAGGAAAATTGTCTGATTAATTCTGTTAATTAAAACTCATCTATTGTAAAATTAAGTAATTATCGGCTAGATTATCTCTTGACAGGTCAAATAGCGTTGACGAGCTTGTGAATTCTTATATAATCCATCAAAAATGTACACAATAAAACTAGGGAATTAACGCTGGGGCTAGACTCTTCCCGGATTGATGTGAAAAGACAATTGGTAATGGCTTGGGAAGAGCCACTAGACCTGGTCTTAATAGAAGAAATAAGAAATTTGATGAATTTATCCTCAATACTTGTAAAAAGGGTCCAAGTATGTAACGGATATAGAAAATATAGGTAAATCTTGGAACTAATGTTCCGTATCAAAAGGATATATCTCATTAATGCAAAATTAATTTCCAAAACCTAAAATAGGTAATTACTTCCCGATTTACTTATTTTTATCTCCAAAGATAACCCCATTAATACCAAATAATATTAATTTTAAAAATCCTTCCTGATTTATCCTGATAATCTCATTACAAAAAAATAGTAATTTCAAAAATCTTTACTTCCTTATCTACCTATAAATGCCATAGAAATCCTGTAATCATACACGGGTTTATGCATACTAAGTGTTCTCTAGATAAAGATCACTGCCTTCTTTTATTGAAATCCTCAAAAAAAAAAAAAAAAAAAAAAAAATTGATGAATCGATCAATCTCGTTGCTTTCCCTCTTTTCATCAATCCTCCATGTTTTTCTTATTCTAAACTTTTACGGGGGAGTTACTGTGAATGGAGACATAGTCATCAATTTTTGTAAGAATGAATCGATACTTGATCCATATCTAAACTATGATTTTTGTGTTTCTTCTCTTGAAGCCAACCCTGTGAGTAAAACTTCTGATATTTTCGGACTTGCTGAAATATCAATGGAGCTATGTTCGAGAAATGCAACTTATATTCACACATATATTGACGGAATTTTAAAGGATGGAAAACAAGAGCCGAGAGCCGGGATGTATCTGGAGGATTGTATGGAATTTTACTCTACTGCTATAGACGAAGTTCAAGAGGCCGTGGAAGCATTTAATGGTAAAGATTATTATAATGCTTTCAGACATGTGAGCGGTGCCGGGATCGAAGCAGATACATGTAAAACTGGGTTTACAGAAGCTGGCGTTGACTTTAGTTTATTAAAGAAACAAGATTATAATTTTTACCAGTTAACTAGCATTTCAATGGGTTTAATTGCGAAAATACGCGATTCAAAAATTTAAGATTTGAAAGAAAGGAAAATTTATGTTTTATACATAAATTTTGGAATTTTTGTATTTTTTTTTTCCTGTAGTTACTTTTTGATAACATAAAATAATCCACCTTGAATTATGTCTAATCTCATGTTCACTTTTACGGGGAGTTACTGTGAATGGAGATATAGTCAGAAACTTTGTAAGAAATCATACGATCCCTATCGAATTATGACTTGTGTTTATCTCTCGAAGCTAACCTCTTAACAAAACTTTTATTTATCAGACTTGCTCTAATATCAATGAAGCTGTGTTCGAATAATCCAACATATATGTTTCGAAGGAATTTTGAAGGATGAAAAAGCAGAACCGAGAGCCAAGATGTATTGGCAGGAATTCATTGATACTGCTCTCAGGCATGTGAGCGTTGCCTGGACGAAAGATAAATACTTGTAAAATTAGGTTCACAGAAGGTGGTGTTGATTTTGACTTATTAAGGAAATTAACATTGATTATGGTTTTTCATCGGTTCCCTAATATTTCTTTAGAAATAATTGCAAAAATACGAGATCCAAATATTATTTTGAAAGCAGATAAAATATATCTTATCTTATACTAATATAAAGAAAGAAGGTTATTATTGGGGCGTCACCTTCCAATAGAGGGGCTTCACTTGGATATTTAGTGACCAAAAAACTGGTTATGGGGTACTTTTGATTCAATAGCAATTGTCCAGATTACCCTTTAATTAAAATTAAAACAAAAACAGAATAAAAACCTAATCGACAAACCCATGGTGTATGTGAGGTATTAATCGATAAACCCATCTTTTCTTACTCGTTTTTGTGCTTAAAACCAAATTGAATGAAATTGAAATAAAATTTGGGTTTTTATTTTGTTTCTGCTAGAGTTACGGCTAGGTTGGGAATTTATTTCCTAACCGTAACTTTAGTTTTTGAAGAACTTACGGTTAGGTTTAGTTGAATTCAAACCGTAAAATTGGGTTTGCATGTTGGATTACGGCTAGGTAGACTGAATTTTCCAACCGTAATTGGTTATGGTTTGGTTCTATATATGATAAACCTAGCCGTAATTGTTCATGTATCTTTTTAAGATGTTTGATTACGGCTAGGAAAATGCACTGTTTTTTAAGTAGTAATTTGTCTTACGGCTAGGTTCGATTTTTTAGCCAATCGTAATTTATCTTACGGCTAGGTTCGATATTTTAGCCAAGTAATTTGTCTTACGGTTTGTTCTTTTTTCTTGGATAACCTAGTCAGTAAATAAGGATTACGGTTGGTTTTGAGCCTTAAACCCAACAGTAAAGGAGAGCAGTAAGTTGAAAAATCTGAATTTTTAACGTACTTTTGCTAATTTTGAGCGAAATTGAGCTCATGGGAGATAGTTTAGATTGGTTCTTCACTTTGTCAATTTATTTCTTCAATTGGTTGAGATTCATCATCACTTTGTGTTAAACCCTCTCTACCATCTACCAAATCATCCATCTCTTGGTCTCCAACATGAGGGATGTAAAACTTGTTTTCTATCATCATACAAAGATTCACCCACCTCGAATTGGTAATTTGTTTCATTCATCTTGGTTGAGTGAATCAAAATCTAGGGTTTGAAAGAAATCTCCAATTTTTTTTTTCTTTCTTCTCTCTAGTTTTTCTTCCCACAAAAATTTTTCCCAGAATTCACCAAGTATATAACCAAATTCATTAATTTGATTATTATCTAATTAAATTAAATTAAAATTAACTAAATAAGGGTTGTTTGGTCATTACAAAATTATTTGAGATAAGGGGTTTTTGAAATTACTTATGAATAACCCATTTTTGTCCTATTAGGTGACGCCCCTCTAATGGAATGTGTCGCCCAATAATAGCCTTCTAAAGAAAAGAGCTCTTTTTGGTAGGAGAGCCCTAAATTACTTAGTTGTCCCCATTTTTTACATATTTACATAAATACCATTGTTTTAAAAATAGATATTTAATTTTAAAAACTTAATATCTTTCAAAATAAACACCGGAATTTTGTAAAATTTATATATTTGAAAAGCTCTTTCAATTATCTACGTAACGAGTACAAATAAGAATCGTAAAATTTTGTTTTAGGAAAAAAAATTCATGACTTTTAAATTTAGTATTGTTGGATGAGTAAAATTCAAACGTGTGCATCGCACATGTGTCCTTACTAGTACTAATATAAAGAAAAGAGCTCTTTTGGGTAGGAGATCTCCTAAATTACTTAGTTGTCCCCATTTTTTATTTATTTACATAAATACCATTGTTTTAAAAATAAATCAAAATTTTTAAAAACTTAATATCTTTCAAAATATATACCGGACTTTTGTAAAATTTATATATTTGAAAAACTCTTTCAATTATCTACGTAACGATTACAAATAAGAATAGTAAAATTTTGTTTTAGGAAAAAAAATTAATGGCTTTCAAATTTAGTATTATTGGATGAGTAAAATTCAAGCATGTGTGATGTCCTTACTAGTATCTTATAAATAAAACCATGAGATTATTTTTGAGATTGTTTTAAGAATATCATTTCTACTCTATCCGACCAATACATAAGCGAAAGAATGAGAAAACCAGGGAGATAAACAGATACATGTTATAAACCTTGATCTCCAAAATTTAGTTAAAAGGACAAATCATGTAAGATTTTTTCTTTTTAATATTCAAAATTTATTTTAGAGTTAGGCTCCCGGAACCCATTTTGAGGTTTTTATCACAACATTAACAATGATTTGTAATTTAATATTATGTAATATTGATATGTGTACAAGATCATGATTTGAAGTTTTTGTTATCTCGGTTTACAATTTATAGAATTAGTGAAATCAAACCGGATTTAACTAATATCATTTCTTTCATTGATTCGTAAAAATCTTTAAGAAGATCAAATGAAGGTTTCACTGCTGCAAAACTATTTGAAATGTTTGTTTTACCATGGTGATTGTCAAGGGATGGGCTGTTGTCAAATTAAGAAAGAACGAAGATCCTGGGTTGTGTAATTTAGATTACCATGGTGATTTTGTTCAGAGAAGATGATGGAGATGCTGTTGTGTAACGACGAGGGTTTAAATTGAAAAACTGAAAGTGAAATTAATCTTAGCTATATTGGGATTTCACTTAATTCTGCTAGATCAGTGCTTGATCATATACATGTAGTAAGTAACTCATTTTTTTTTTTTTAGTGTTGGTTTAAATTTTTGTTGAATAATTTTGTTAAACATAATTGAATTGTGTGATGATGATAGGTAGATGATTTTCATGATAGGTAGATGATTTTCATGTCTGTTGTTATTATATTGACACAAATCTTAATGCGTATGCGATATATCGACTGCAATGGAAATTGTTTAAATGCTAATATTGCTCCCACTGTGTAGATTGCAAGGATAAAACAAAAGAGAGGAAACAAGGATCAATGGCCCTGGAACATTAAGCTTCAGTCCACAGTTTACACAGATGATATAAGGGGATGGAGTTCTGTCATATGAAGATCCATCTGCAGCACTTGCTGCAAGGGTCTTTTATAACATAACAGTAAGTTTTCTCAAGGGAAAGATCTGAATTGATTTGTGCGCATATCAGATTAGTATTGACACATGCTTTTCTGTTTCTTCGGATTACGATTTTTAGGTTATAAACTCAGCGTTACAATGGCGGCAAAATCTGCACCTAGAGCTGCACCTCCTTTTGGACACGGGTACCTTTCTCTTTCTCACTCTATTTCTAAACACTGTATTCAAAGTTGTTTAAACTATGAACCATGTTAGTCTATGTGTCATCACGGGCTATATGCTATCTTTTGTTTAATCATTTATGAATTAGAATGTCAAATATTCTTAGAAAGTTGTTTCTTAAATGTAATGGGTTGACATTAATTGATGCTAGTGGGTAAGATGCCACCAGCCTGAAATATCGTTACAGGGGTCGCGAATCACTGCTAAGAATTTAGATTTTGGATGGTCTTAAACCCGCAGTTGGTAAATTGAGGGGAAGCCAATTTGTGAATTTGGCAGTTGTACATAAAAGAAGAAGATCATTGTCCAAGACCAACATCTCAATTATCAAGGTCAAGGGACGTGATAAACATCTATGTGCATGTAAACGTCTTTAATACTTGGGTGCGTTGTGTGCATTTTTTGTTAGTAATATTAACAAAAGAGTTCTCAAGTTTTTGCTGTTCTGTGTTACTACTTGCATACTATGTGGTATGGCAACTCAATAGAGTTTTCTGCTTTCAAGGATTTAGGCTAGCAGCCGTAGATGATACCCAATATAACTTGTCAATAAAGATATATATTTCTCTTTTGACATTGTTGGAATATTGCTATGGCATCAGAAGTTCAAAAATTGCGTGTTCAGTCATACTATCTATTGTGAAAATTTGATAGTGTAAATACTATCTTATAATTCTTTGTTATTCATGCAGATTCTAACAGCTATGTTGTTTTCTTCTCTTCTTTTTTGATTATTACAGCGGCGGTGGTGGCTTCCAGTGCAGATGGTGCACCATCTATGTCCCAATATGTGTACAACTTTGGTAGTAAGAAAACATCACCTTTTGGTTGTTTTTGCGGATTTTTTTTTTTTTTTTTTTTTTTACGAGACTTGTCATTGTAAATGACTGAATCTATCTTGTGAATAACTTGATTTCATGAATGAGAATCTACTTTGGGATAAAGTGTTGGGTGAGTGAATGCTTAACAGGGTAAAGGGAAAGGCATCCTGCTAAAGAAACTGAAAGCACATTTAGATTTTTCCAAACTTTAGCAACGCTTTTTAGGTGTTGCTATACCCTAGGGACTGATTTGTAGCCGTCGCAAAACACAATTGGTTTATGGATCGACTAATTTTCCTTTTCTGGAAAGGTGATACTTTCACATTCTGTTTCAAAAAAATGATACTTTCATTCCATTTCAGGAAAAGTGATACTTTCACTCCGTTTCTGAAACGGGGAGAAAGTATCAATTTTTTCTGAAATAAAATGAAAGTATCACTTTTTCTGAAACGGGGCGAAAGTAGTCGCAAATAAACCCATCTTCATTTTCTTCTTCGGTCGGCCCTCCCACCATGGCAACGGTTGTACTAGTTAATTATTTCTAAAACATGATCACAATTTAGTGGTTTTAAAGGTTAACAAACTGTTTGGGTTGGCAGGTCTGATCTATGTGAAGCTATTGAATCAAATATTTGAATGGAAATTGGGTCATTTGTCTAAAAAAAATTTAAAACATGGTTCAAATGAACGAGTAAAAATTATTATGGGTGAAATGGACACAAGAAAATAGCAAGGATGAAACTGGATTCATCCTGGCTTAAACTTAAAAAATAGCGAGGTTGAAACTGGATGCATCCTGATGTAAATTAAAAATAAGAACAAGAATTTGAAAATGGGTAGGATGAAATGGTTACATCCTGGCTATTTTTGTCCATTTAAATGATGTATCAAAATCTAAATGTCTTTTCACCCAGAATTATTGATTTTGGTCTTTTTAACCAATTTTGTGATATTTGAAAGTCTTGCTTGGCAAGTTAGTCAAACAAAGTCATGTCAACAGTTTTCTAACATTTTTTTTTTTTTGAGAGAGAATCTGAAATTCAACAAATTTATAAATGAACCAATGGCATGCAGCTAGGTGAGGCAAGTGCTCCCGTTTGACTACTGCCTCCAAAGACTAATTTATAAAGACTTTATTTTATTACTGAAAATTTTCATCAACGCTTAAACAAAACAAAACCGCTTAAATTTGTTACTTTTACACCGGGTGCATTATTGTGACCTGAAAATGGGTCATATGACCATAGGCCCCTAAAGGTTGGTAGCATTAGATCGCTAAACTATGTGTTTGGGTGAAAAAGACATCAAAAAATTTAGCCTTATATACCCTTAACTTTAATTTTATTTTTATTAGATCCTTTTCTCTTTCTTATTTATTTTTTTCTCTCCAATTTATAATTAATCGCGAGAAATGTCTTAACTTTCCGAATATATGTCTGATTTTAAAAAAATTTATATTTTCATAAAGGACTCGAAAATCTCTACCAAACAAGATCCATTGTTGATATGAAATTCGAAGAAAAAAATTATTATTTTAACCCAGGCTGAGTATACATTATGCACCCAGGTGCAACCTGACTAAAATTTATTTCCTATAAAATATGCATTATGCACCTAGGTGCAACTTTACCAAAAGTTATTTCATATAAACATATAGATTATGCACCCAGATACAACAGGGCCAAAGCATTTTTGATGTAAAAATGAAAAATATATAGGTTATGCACTCGGGTGCAACCGCCCAAAATCTATTTCCCGTTAGAATTATACATTATGCACTCAGGTGCATCTTATGTACTTTGTATATAAACTAGCCCTTAACCCGTGCCGTAACGGCACGGGCCATGATGTTGGTTCATTTTTAATATATCGTATAATTTGTGTCCCGAATACTTATCAATTCCTTATGATTTAATATGTGTTTGTCATAAAAATAGTTGGGATTTTCCTTTCTTTTTTACTTTGTTTTTTCCTTTAATATTTTACCGCCGGAGATTTGCTCAAACGAAAGAAATATAATCTTAACTTCTAGACACTTTTTATTTAGGTTCATTGCTTATAATGAGATAATGCTCTACATGAACATGGAAGTTTAAATATTTTTTGGAAATATGTCGTCAGCAGCGCTCATCTCAGTGAAATCAACTAATCAATATTGTCCATAAAAGTCTCCACATGATCCTATTTCGCTCCCGCCGACTCATGTATCATGGTCATGTTGTCGATCCTCCAAAGAGGCAAGAGAATAGTATTTTTTGCATCGAACGAATGATACAAACTATCCAATGTGACATGATTTTCCTGTAATTTTTCAACACCCATTAGATGACAATGTTTAAAATGTGTACCCATTAACTTTTCGAAGGGATTATATATATGAGAACCTCTGCCATTAAATCTTCAACAAAGTATTGTGCCCAACAATTGCCTTAACGAAGGCTTTGGTAACTTCAAAAGTCTTGGACATTTTGTCACTTCCGTATGTTCCTACCTTCACTTGGAATACAATCTGGCGACACATTACCTCATAAAGAACCTTGAACACATATTGTACTCCATGATCCTATTTCAAATTAATAGATTGTCAATAGATCCTTTACCAAAAGTTGACATATTCTACGTTGAATATTTATAATAAAAAAAATTATGGTATTGTGGATCGTTGCTTTCTAAGACTGTAGTTTTCAAAATTGGCCTCTTCAAGTCCCACGGCTTTCTAAGTTTATATATCTTGTTTGTTTTTAACATTTTAGTTATCCATATTATGTTTTTGTTACTAACTTTAAATTTGATGTCATCTTCATCGTGAACTTTATGTGATTTTTAATCGAAATAGTTATACCTCTTTCATTCGTATCAAGTAATCCGTTGTATATCCCAACAATTCTTCTACAACAATTCCTTTCTTTTGCCGTTTAGGACCATCAGTAGCCATTATTGTCAAACGCAATCTGTCTAATTTATGTTGATGTTATGTATTTACAATGTTCATTTTTCTTAAATAAATAGATTATGGAAAAACTAAAAAAAAAAAAAAAAAAAAATAAGTATTACATTGGGTCTAAGTTACTATATCCAAAATATAGGACAATGCTTCTGATGCCTTGTTTCCTCAAATTCCTCGTTGCATTCTAGACAGTATAGGCAACACCAATCATTTACGAAGTGAGCTATTTGCGCAAGTATGGTCAATGTATCCCTTGCCTGTAATAATAATAACAACACGTCAATTTTTTCAAGGCATCCAATTGTAAATGGTATCAATCTAATAGATTTGAATTATACCTCAATCTTAGATATCACCTTATTTTCACATAACATAGCAATTGAGGAAGGACAAATCTTAACAACTCTTTACATAGGCGGAGTTAGCCAAACTATATTTTGCAATTGTCTTACGTGAAAATTATTATTAATCCATATTTTAGTCAGCTCCTATCGAAGATGATCTAATTAGTCCTATAGAAAGTTAATCTTAAATTTTTGACCTTATCTCTTGACCAAATTATTGAAGTATTCTCGGTCATGTTCGCATGTGATCTACCCATCGTGTTTACTCTACCTTCCAACCCAAGGTGAATGAAACCTATACATATTGATCCGTAATTTGATATTGTTGATTTGTCATCAAGAGGTCGCATGATTTGAGAATGTAAAATATAAAAAATATTCTATAAACATCGGAGGCAAAATTTAGAGTTTTTTATGATGATTTTGAAGAATAAACATAATTTTCAAACAAATATTTTAGAATGCAAATACATTTCCCGGTCAATAAGGTTTTATATCTGGAATTGAGTGAAAGTTGTCGCGAAAAAACTCAACATTGATGGTCTTTCAGGAAAAAGAATGTAATAGTACTTGAGAGAGAGATAATGTTCTCTTACACGGGGACACCAATTGCCTTTATATAATACGGATGATCGAACAATCATGATCATATTGTATTATATGTTCCGATATCATCCTCGAAATATTTGGTTTTTGTCCTTATCAATCGTGCTAAAAACAACCAATTACATATTTCACAATACAATAAAACTCACTAAAAAGCAAAAACTATTATTATACACTACTATTACCAACACCCGCATCACCATAAAAACCATCCACCGCCACTATTTCTTCCACCAATAGTAATGTTACCGCCTCCACCATTCACAAACACCGCCACCGCTTATACTAACCCTACTTCCACTACCACCATTAAAATTAATATAGTTTTTAGTAAATTTATGTATTTATGTTAGATTATTAAAGGGACATTTATAATAGAAATTTAATTAATCATTTATCTTTGCCAAGGACAAACCCGACAACTATTTACATAAAAAAATCGATAATAAATAATTTCATATGTTCCGATCTTGATTCGTGGTCGTTCGTTTAGTTATTACATAACATGGCAATTGATTGCACCAATTTTTTAAAATGAACATGTGTTTTATCGAGTTTATTTTAACATTAGAATGATCAATCACGTTTTATACTTTATAATATAACGTTACACATTTTGTATGTTACGAAATTAGCATAATATGTTTTTATTCACCAATACCCACCACCACCATAAAACCATATGAATCCACTTTTTTATCCACCACCACCTAGTGGCGGAGCCAAGGGTTGACTAACTGGCTCTAACCCCTTAATTTTTTAATAACTTCATAAAAATTTTAGTTTATTTTATAAATAGTACTTTGTCCATATATATTTATGGTTTAGTCCACCAAAGTTTACATTTTTATTTTTTTAAAAAATAGGCCTCCTCAATGTCAATTTTTGACTCCACCACTTTGCCACCATCACCTTCGCCTATCCCATGTAGGTTGTTGGACGCAATTCTAATTTTCAATCACAAATGCCATGTATGAGGTTTAGATTGAACAAAATTTAAATCAATTGATTAGTTTCATTATTTTTTTCCATGTATATATGCTTTTTTGTATTTCAATCTATTTTATTGCAATCATGAGGTTGGATACTGGTGAAAAATTGACTTTGTATCCCATTTTACGATAAAAGAACAAAAATAAATATAATTGTGCTTGGCTCGAACTTAACCACCACTAATCTTTCTACCTCCACCTCTTCTGCTACTCATTGTCGCAGAAAATATCTATTGATTCTATTTATCAAAATAACTTATTAATAGAATAAATATTATAATTAATTAAGAAAATATTTATAATTAAAAAATGATTAGTCATTTATTATAAGCAATTAGTGAAAAACTAATTAATAAAACACTTTATAATGAATATATTATTTATTATGTGCAATTAGTGAAACACTAATTAATAAAGCAATTATGGTATTTAAGTTGAACAAACCACCACTGTTGATTTATCTTTTCTATCAATTCCAACCAAGATGGAACACTGATTAGAGGCCGCTCTTATGACACAATAGGTCACGAGTTCGAACCTAAGTTATAATTTTTGAAATTCCATATCTTGACTTGAGTATTCATTTTTCATTCATAATATTGGAATTAATGCCACGTGTGCGAGTTGTAGGGGGTGGTCAGGAGAACCACAACCCTTGATTTATCTTTCCCACGGACAAATCCTGACCACCACTCAGACAGGCAAACTTAGCCTAGCTTTGTTTTGTATTCTTGATATAGGTTGATCCTAGTAATCACCTACAATATATGATAAAAACCAAAATTACTAATTCATAATTTCGAGCAGTAAAACCAGCACCATTACAACCAGATTCACCGTTAGAACATCAACCAAAAACATGTAGGAAAGAAGAAAAAATAAGACGAACAATAAAAATTCAAAAAAAAAAATACACATTGTGCACTCGGGTGCATCTAGGCGAAAAACTACTTTCCTGTCAAAATATACAATATGCACTCAAGTGCATCTTGAGTATTTCGTGAAAAAAATCTACGTTATAACCTAGTAATCACCTGATCATTGTGCATCAATAGAACTCCATGTAATTCATGAACTGTAAACGTGTTAATTATCACGCATCTTAAATCATTTTTTAAGCACTAGTCATGTTGTAATTACAAACCTTGATAACAAATCCCTGTAAGTTTTCAATCTTTATTCTCAAGAATCCAAAAATCAATCTTTATTGTCAATTTTTACCCCGTGATTTTCCCAAACCAAACCCACACCGAATGAAATCTTAACTATCAAAGATCAGATCTTTAACAATTTTTTCTCAAAATCCTCTCTAATAAATGAATCTCTCCAACTCAATTACAAGAAGAACAACACCTTCTTCATCTCAACTAAAATCTCTCATGAGTGCAATCAATGATTGTTAATTACCCATCTAGGAAAGGAGATATCTTTAGTATTGACGACTTACATCTAGGAAAGGAGATATTATAAATGTTGAGTTCGTCTTGATACGAGAAGAAAGAACGAATTTTGGATTTTTGTCTTTGTATTAATGGAGGAAGAAAGAAGGTTTGAGAGGAAAGAGAGAGTTGAGAGCTTAGCTTCAGCGTGAGGAAGAAAGGAATCCTTTTATGTTTATGTGGTCCAGAATCCGAGCATGTGCCACAACACTCCGAAGGGCATACTTGTCAGCTGCTTAAAAAATTAATTACAATGTTGGGTGAAATATCCATTCATGGATATTAGAACAGTATATTAAGGAATCCGTCTAATTAAAAAGTGCCCAACTTTTATTTGTCTTTTGGACCCAAAAATTCAAATTCAAGGGTTAATTAACTAAAAAACTGTGACCGTTTTGCCTGCTCATGCTTTCCATCGTGTCACCCCAGCGTAACCAGGATATCAAAATGGAGGGTTGAAAAAAAATCTGCCACACCTGAATTAATATCTAGTCTTAACCAACTACATGGACAGAACAATTAATTTTCCAGTTAGTCCTTTAAACATAGAAACAATATATGTGACGGATACAACGATGTTGGAGACCCCGAGCTAGTAGAGCACCGAAAACACTCTAGCTGATTTGATTGAGAGAATACAAAATTCGACGATATTAGGTAAAGTTTGTGTTTTTTATGATTCATTTGTTCCATGGGTTTGAATGTGACCCAAAAGTTAACTTGGTTGGAGCTGTTTTTTTCTCTTGGTGTTACAAGTATCTATTATTACCTATACCGGGTCTGCTAAAGGTTAGTGTACCGGACGGAGAGATGATCTCAATGGCAGGTGGATTGCCACAGTTTACGGTTCTGGAGTTACCTTCTTTCGTTTCTGACGTAGAATCTTTCTGCCATATGACTTGCACCTGCGGTGGAAGTTAGATAAAACCATTGACATCAAAAGGTTTCCAAGGAGGGGATAGGGTTTAATTTCCATGAGGCTGGATAGCGAATCAGACACTTTTTTTTGTTGTTGTCGACGTGCACTCAGATGCTTCAAGCATCTTAGAATATTGTTTTTGTCATGTCTTTTGTCTGAGGAGTACACATCAAATGGCTTGGTTCGCATAAAAGCTTAGTCAATGTAATCGCCATTCGCCACTGCGGATCATCACAACAAGTGTAGGATCAATAGAACGGTCAGCTAGAATTTAAGAGATCAGAAATTAAAGTAGTTTTGAACGAATAAATGCAGAATGTCTTTACCTGTAAACTTAGTAGTAGTAGTTGTTGGTAGGTAGGTGCTCCTATATATATATATATATATATATAGACATCAGATTGTTGCAAAAAAAAAAAAAAAAAAAATTTGACTTGAGCGCTTTACAACTTGTTCTGCTCTGCAGTGGTCCTAGTGCAGGAGAACTCAACTTTAAGAGTGCCATGTGAAGAAGTACCACTGCAAGTGGCCAAAAGTGATCGTGATATTTGGACATATATTCAGGCACAAGATTTAGTCGCTAAAAAATCAGTTAAAGTATAAAATAAAATAAATGGTTAGGCAAAATGCCCAGATTGGAAACTATTTGAAGTTTGCGTATTTACATTTATCAAAGTTTACTTGTCTACTTAATTCAGGAATCCAAAATCAAAGGTTAATCAATCAAAAAAGTGTTAGTAGTAAATATATCATTGGACACAAAATAAATGACGCCAAAAACTTTGTAAACAAAAATGATTTTTTTCGATAAAACCGAATATTAGCCCTTAGAGTCATCTCACTGTCCTCTTATCTTCAGATACCAGTATACGAGTTAACGCTCACTAAAACAACAAATTTTGCATTGGAAATAAGATTTTGTTTATTTTTATCGCATTGAAAACAACAATTCTTTTGCATCGGAACAAAATTTGTTGTTTTTAGTGTAATAAAACCAATTTTAGTAGAATAAGACAAAAAAAACACAATTTCCAAAGACATAAAATAATTTTTTATTAAACCTTAACATGTATACGGGTATACAAGTTAACAAAAGCCCATCTCATGAAGTTAACATTCATGATGAATTAGTTGATTTGAGTTGTTGTTGTGTTTTTTGTCTAACGGCTGTGTTTGAGTAGTTTTCCGTACTTAGATTTTCTTTTGACGCCCCCAAATCTACTCCTGTAAACTAAAACCCGATAAGTGTCCCGTAATCTTGTTTTCCTTCTTTTTTTTTTTTTTACATAAAAAGTTACATATTGACCGAAAATTGACTAAGAATGCGTGCAACAGTCATTGGTCTCACTTTATTATGATCCCTTCTTGAAGCTGCAAAATTAATGAGCAGCATTGGTCTCACTTTATTATGATCTCCCGTTGATCTTAATTATTTATAAACTGGCAAATAGCTTGTGAGTGCGTCCAATCAACGATGCCGTGGAAGAAAAGAATCAAGTTAATGGGATTTGATTTGGATTCAAACAAGTTAATGGGTTATGGTTACAGGGAGGCCTTCCTCATAAGCCCATTGTAGTTTTTTATCTCATAATAATCCCTTGTATGAGATTAACTATGGAACTGTTGTTGTTGATGGGAAAGTATGCAAAAGCGAAGGAAAGACGTTATGACATTAGTTCAAACTCTGGAGACAGTCCAAATTCTTGTATTAACTTTAAGATTCAAGCTTTTGTATTAGTCCGCAGATATGCTATTAGAGAAACTGCAAATCTTTCGGTCTTTTGTAATACTTATGCTACCACAAACACTTGGATAGGAGACAGTTTGTCAGTTATGATACACTACTTAAGACTCCAAGATTTTCTCCGTACCCCTACCCAGGAGGGATAGAGTAAATGATGTAATGGGTGAGGTTTTTTACTTCTTTTATGAAGAAAAAAAAAATTTAACTATGGAACAAAAATAAATATAGATTTTGTTAAGGACATTTCACTCCTTATAAACACCATTTAGCTTTGAAATTATATGTAAATCTACTTTTCATGAAGGAATTTTTGGTTTTAGTAGAAATTCTAATTTGTTGTTTTTGTTGTTTTGCAGCTGCGACTGGTGACGGTTTCATGGCTTGTAATATTACATTCGAGAACTGGGCAGGCCCGGAGAATGGCCAGGCAGTGGCATTGAGGGTCAAATCTGATAGAGCTGTTTTCTACCGTTGCAGTTTCTCGGGTTTTCAAGATACGCTGTACGTACACTCACAACGTCAATTCTTTCGAGAATGTGATATTTTTGGAACAATTGATTTCATTTTGGCGACTCTCGCCAGTAGTGATACAAAACTCCAACATCTACGCCCGTAAGCCATTGCCGGGACAATATAATGTTATCACAGCTCAGAATCGGGGAGACTCAAATGGTAGCACAGGTATCTATTTTTAGAACTCAAAACTGAACCCGTGTGAACCGATCGATACCCACAGAAGTTACAGTAGTTTTTTATGAGTTGATCAAAACCGATTTAGTATTTTAACATTCACGTTTTTACCGAAACCGGTTTAGTGTTTTGGCAAAGCGAAAAAAAATGAACCTTGTTTTAGGGCATACCTAAAAAAATTAGGACATACTATATAAAAACAAAAACGGGTTATTAGATAGTAATATTAAAAAACCCTTATCCATATATTTTGCTTAATGCCAAAATTGCCCTTATTTATTCTTTTTTATCTTTTTTTTTTATTTTTAGAAAATTAAGTATTTGAAAAAAATTATTTATTTTTCTTTTTCTTTTTCTTTATGTCATTTTTCTAAAATTAAATTTTTAAAAAAAAAAGTAAAAAAAATTAACTTAAAAAAATATTTTTACTCTTTTCTGTTATTTAAAAAAAGTAAAAAATTAATTAAATCCTTTTTTTTTCTACTCTTTTCTTTAAAAAAATAGTAAATATTTTTAAAATAAAAAGTTTAATGTTTAATTTTTTTTTTTTTTGCTTTTTGTTAAATTTTTTTAATTTTTAGAAACAAAAACAGAAAAAAAAAATATAAGTTAAATAAAAAAAAATTCAAAAATGATTTAAATGACAAAATAAATAAGTAAATTAATAAATCTATCGAGGTTAACTAAGTAATTTACTTATCCTTTGAACACCCCTTATCACCACACCCTAGTTAGGGTAATCATTTTGTATGCCTTAAATTTTTTAGGTATGCCCTAAAACATGTTTTGAAAAAATTCTAAATCTTAGGTAATGGGCTTAATGGCCTAGGTGAGCCCATGAAACCCATTGCTTAAGAATTAGAATTTAGGTTGGTTTAGAGTGGCCATGTAAATTATTTAAGCAGCTGGGCCTGTTACTTAACCCAAGAGAACACTCTTTGTTGTTTTTTTCTCAACTAAATCATCTTAACCAGTTTGCTCTTGAGATTTACCATTCTTATTTCTTTGGAAAACAGGGATAGTTATCCAAAATTCCCAGATTATTCCTGTACCAGAACTCAAGTCATTTAAGAACGTCGTTCCAACCTATTTAGGACGTCCATGGGGTGATGGCGCCCAAGTAGTCTATATGAATTGCTTTATTGAAGATCATGTCAGCCCCCAGGGGTGGATACCATGGAGTGGTAAGAAAGATGACACTGTTCCCGATACTATATTTTACGCGGAGTTCAACAATTCTGGTCCCGGTGGCTTAGTGGTCCCCCGCGTAAATTGGACGGGTTACCACAGGATTACTGCTATAAAAGAAGTTCGGGAAGTTTCTTGTTAGTCAATACATCTTAGGATCAGATTGGTTGCCCGCTAGTGAGTACCGTTTACTCTGAGGTTTATCGATTGAGTGAATATGATCGTATCAAAGTTGAGATCTGAAAAAATCATAGTATTGTTTTGATAGCTTAATTAACATATTCTTATGTATTAAACAACATGATACAATATTTATGATATGAAAATTCCTTTATTTCCATGTCATTCATTTCAATGGTTTGTTTTAATGTTTCCAGACATATATTCAGTTTACTAAGTATGACACTATATAAAAAAAACAAAGAGAATTCAGACAACCAGAAATAACTTATTGAGTATCAAAAATAGTTCCATCAACTTTATAATAACATCATCGAGATGGATATGAGAAAAAGATATAGCCGATGAACTCAAATAAAGAGCTTGAAGTCTTACTTCCGTGATGATCTAATCGAATCTTTTCATCTTGGACATGAAAGTTTAGAGCTTCTTTCGACCCAAATTGACCAAAAATAAGCATCAACATGAAAGCCTTTTCCACATTTCTGTGCCTTTGAGAGTGGAAGATAAACTTTCGCAAAATTGCATAACTTCAAGAACCAAGTCCTAGAGCCTTTAGGACTCGGCATGTTGACAAATTGCAATGAAGATATTCGCTAACGAAACAAACATTCCAAAAATATGTGAGCACTTGTCTCGGGAAAAAAATATTGGCAATTGGCAGACTATTTCCATTTACAAGAGCATTGCTAATATATTTTGTGGAGCTTCCAAAGGAATGAGGAGTGTCTGTAAACACAAGTGCTAGAAATATAATCCTACTTTGTGAGTGTTAATACATGAAAATAATTACCTATTAGCAGGGCTAGGAAACCCCTAAAGGGAGGATGTTCGTGCAAGTAAGACATAGGGAGACTTAGGGACTAAAGCCAAGTCCAATAAGACATGTCCATGGAATGGAAAGGAAAAATAAGGGATTTATGAAGAGGTTGAGGGTTTTGGGAGGAACATTAGAGTTACATTAGGAGGAACATCAATAGTTGTAAATAAGGAAGCTTCTATGACATGTGGCATGATGTCATGAGAAGAAGGGTTTTGGGAAAAGCATATATAAGGAAGGACATAGTACAATGGAAAGCAAGTTCTCTCTCATTATATTCTAGGAAAATGTGTTGTTATTGTTGTGACTAGGACGTGTAGGACCAAACTCATATTCACCCTGAACATTTGGCAACCACACCCGAAGGCTCGTCACTAGTCCACCATGACGCACCCAACAAATGCCAGAACAAGCGCGTTAGGAGACCAGTTGATCGAACGACCAATTAACCTTGATGAAGTAACGATAGAAGAAGAACCTAATGACAATAAAGAAGAAGCACCAACAGAAGGAGCTGTCATAAAGTCAACCACAAGGGGACGCCAACCAGGAAAAAAAAAGGGGCATAGGGAAAAGAAAAACAACGGGCGATTGACAGTACGCGCTCGGCACCACTGACTCTACGAGATATGTAGAAAGAGTTGGAAAACCACATCGAAAGGAAACAAGAACTGAAAAAGCTGATAGGACAAACAATGGAATTGGAGCAAGACACTAACAGAGAAGCAGAGAAGGACAAGGCAGGTCGCAAGAGCGCGCTTACATCAATAAAATAAGAGGCAATAGCAAAGTACTTGGAGACAAACTACCGCATGGAAAAACAGGACATCTACGACTTCATGAACAACCCGTATAGTCTGAGATCACTGAATATCAGTACACAGAAGACTACACATCTCCAAAGTTTGAAACATACAATGAGCAAGGAAACACGCGTGAATACCTCAACTGGTTTTTAGCAACTATGAAAGACCACGCCGTTGATAGTAGTTTATGCTAGAGAGATTTCCCCAAATCATTTGCAGATACGACATTTACATGGTACGACAACCTGAAGCCACGAAGCATAGATTCATCGACAACCATGTCTCAGAAAATTTTATTCACCAAAGAGGAAGATCACGGCGATAGACTTAAGCAGATGCACCCAACGAATATGAGAGGAAATAGGAGCATAAATCACTCGATTTTGCCACTTCGTACTGGATTTTCACGAGGATATCAAGGAGGGAGCGCATGTGGAGATTTGCATAAGCGGAATGACGAAAACCTTCAAGAGAAATCTAATTAACTTTAGATTCCATACCTTCATTGAATTAGAAGAGGTCGTCGAAGACTCGAGCAGGGATCATACGTGGCGACATTCAGTTAACACCGTGTCGATGACCCCTCGTAACACACACACGAACAATAACTCGAATGTATGTAACACGCCCACATACCAATCCACTACTAGAAACTAGGGAGGCACCAGATAACCAAAATGAGACTTTATTCAGCTGCCACCCTTGCCATGCAGTCGGGAGCAGATTGTTTGACTATTGAAACAATGGGTAGCGAACAAGGAAATTTAGTTGCCACCAACAATAGTATGTCAAAAAAATGGACAAAAGCGCCGCCAGGTACTACCACTATCATCAATGAATGGGCCACCCGATAGTAGAATGTTTCTCATCGAAGCATATTCAACCGAAACCTATAATTTGGAGAGATCGAAGTAACCAACCAAGAGATTGAGCACAATCCTCTTCCTCGACATTAAATTTAAAAGGATATCAAAAGTATCAGGATAGAAGTCTCCACTTAACAAGTGTGACAAAAATTTGTATGTAAGTAGTTTGCAAAAGAAGGGAGCGCGTCCATACATAAAAGAAACAACAACAGGTTTTGTTTCCCTCGAATTAAAAGAAGTTTTCTTTATAGGCTACGGGTTGCTATGTGCGCCCGCTCAACCGACATATAAACTTACAAAAGGATATAGGTATCCAAGAGCGTCAATCAGCTAACATTATAATAGGCCGCGGGTTGCTCTATACGCTCGTGTAGCCGACATTACAATTATCATAGGCTACGGGTTGCTACGTGCGCCCGGTCGGCCGGCATGCAAATTAACAAAAGGCTATGGGTTGCCACGAGAACTAGTCATTTGACATTACAATAGGACGCGGGTTGCTATGTGCGCCCGGGTAGCCGAAATTACAATTATATAGGCTATGGATTGCTATATGCGCTCGCTCAGCCGACATACCAATTCATAAAAGGCTATGGGTTGTCAAAAGTGCCCAGTTAGCTGACATTATAATAGGCCGCGTGTTTCTATGTGCGCACGTATAGCCGACATTGCAATTACTATAGGCTATGGGTTACTATGTGCGCACGGTCGGCCGACATACAAATTCATAAAACGCTACGGATTTTTACGAACACCCGATCAGCTGACATTACAATAGGTCGCGGATTGCTATGTGCGCCCGCTCAGCCGATATCACAATTTCTATATGCTACGGGTTGCTATGTGCGCTCGGTCGGTTTCTACACAAACTCTAAAAAGGAATGTACGCCACAACACAATTCTACAAGATTAAGAACTTGGAAAAACTAGAACTTGCCGTCCCCGCCGTTTCATGATGAAACAAGCGCCTAAACAATATCCGGAACCCGTAGTCACAAACACCTACAAAAAAAAGAACAATAACTCATCTAGTTGGCACATCAGACATTCAAAACGGAAAACACAAAAAGTATCCACAAATGTTATCAAGTCACAACCAAACATGTCACATTGTTCAAAAAAAATGATAGAGGAGCGGAAAGAGGAATGAAAATAGAGCACATCAAGTTGATTGAAACAAAAACCACTCTCGCTTCATCCTATGAAGCTCTGTGCGAACCTCATTCTCAGCTGTTTCCGCATGCTGAGTCGTGTTAGTTGCAGTCGCTACATTAGCAATAAGCTGGTTCAACACCATCTTCTTCTCGGACGTCATCTGAGAGAGTTTCACCAGTTCCTTCTCCAGATTGGCATTTGGCCTGAAAGATGCACGCTGAGATCACTTCGATTCTTCACTTTAACAAATAGCTCATTCAACCACCCCACGGGAAAGCCGAAGCCAAGTGCCGACCGAATAGAAGACTCCCATCCTTCTAACAAATCAACGGAATAGGACTACCTTACATCCATGAAAGCTGGTCAGCCACCTTGAGGAGATTTTTGTTCATATAACATAACGTCTGCATGTCGAGAAGGCCTTCCTTCACCAAATGACCGCACCGCTCCACGACATCTTTGCAATTGGCATCTAAGGAAGATGACACCCAAAATACATGTACTCGTTTATAAGTTGACGGATCAACACCAACTTCAGTAGCATCCACCATTTTAGGGAAAAAAAATCGAGCATCTTCAGGGACCAACGAACCAAGAGTGTCAGAGCGCCTCTCCTGATGACTAACAAGCACAGGCCCATCCCCATCAAGTCTGATGCGCTTCACATAGTCATCCCCATCAATGTTAATGTGTTTCCCACCACCCACACTGCTAGAGCCATCCTGCTTGGTGGAGTCTTGCTTGACAGAGTCCTTGCACTAATGGAAAATGGGGTTTCCTTGACCCATATCTGAGACCCTTAATGACAGAAAAATTCCGAGAGCTTAATAAGCCGTCTCTGAATTGGAAAAATTATTTACCATTTTGCCCTCATGAAACTTCCGGTTCAACGACCCTCTACCTGCGATCAGTGCGATGAAGATCTGATGGGCCCTACACTTTCAATGGTCACGATTCGCTTCTGCAAAGAACGGCCGGATGGTAACAATCCATCTCGTTTTTATCACTTCCCTACCAAAAGGAAAGGAAAATCCCTATCTTCCCTACCAGCCTTTTATCTCTCTTCACTTCTTTGCAGAAGAAAATTCGCTCTTCTCCTAACACCCTCCGAACACCACGAACCAGAAACTCCACCAGAAACTCCATCGATACCAAAAACCTCATCTATATCTCTCTATCTTCCATTACCATTTTAGTTTTCTCTCGCAACTTCTTTCACAGCCGATCCAAATCTCTATCTTTCTATCGATTTTTTTTTTCCAATCAAAATCATTGAGGGTAGAGATTCTTTTCAATTGAATCATGAAGAAACTAGGGTATTGATTATTCTCAATTGATTCATGAAGAAACTAGGGTATAAATTCTTCTCAATTGAGTCATGATGAAATTTAGGGTTCTTAAGAGTGAAATTTATTTTCCAAGAAGATTACTCATTACAACTATTTTTCTCTGATTCATAAGGTCAGTTCACTGTAATACTCCATTTATTTCTGTTTTTGTTTCTTCAATTTTTTTTTTTATTTTTTTTTTATGATGATGAGGAGTTTGAATCTGATTTTTGGTTTTGCTGTTGAAGTCAGATTTACTCCTAGGGGGACTGAGATTATTATTAGATCCACCCGTACTAAAGATTTGCTTCGGTATGTCATTTCTCTCTGTGGGTGTCTTTTGTTTTAAGATTTTGGGGATTTTTGTCACTGAATCTGATGATTTGCGGAGTTGTTGGTATAGTTTGCGGCGTGGATTGTTGTTACGAATCTGCATAAGAATACAGATGTTTATGAGATGTGAGTAATTTTTATGACCTTATTTGATAAATACTTGGATTATTTGTTAAGGGTTGATGGTCATTCAATTTATATGTCCTAGCATGGTTATAACTTTATTTGTTTGTTAATCAATCTTTTGTCCTGTCTGTATAAGGTCTTGATAGGTGTTGGATTGTTTCAAAATTGGTCATGGATTGCTCACAGTGGATGCTTAATATACCATGGTTGCTTTGGATTTTACTTGAGAAATGACCTGCAACAATAATTTGTACTTCTTTTTTGATGTGTAGTCGCCTTAAAGTGGATTAGGAAGTTCAAACAATATCCGTGTTCTTTTAATTTGATTCTGCGCACGTGCAAGCATTATAGTCCTCAATATGTGTAATTTGATAACATGTTAATAAGTCTTGGTTGTACAGCTAGTGGAGAAATAGTAAAACGTGTCTTATATACTCAGTTTTTTGTAAGTAGGTAGTTCGCTTTCTTGTCTTGCCTTGAATTAATAGCTCCACACATGCAATTGGTCTATATAGCTGAATTAGCTAATCTTATATTTTCTATTCGTAAAAGCTTGTTTCCATAGCACCAAATAGGTCCCCGATCATCTTTCACAAGGTTTCTCAAGGTTTCGTGTTTCGTGTCTCATGTTTGGACAGGATTTTCGTAGTCATGAATTGCAAAATTTGTTGGCGGAAAGGGTTGTGGTTGTACATTTTGATATTTTACAAGCTTAATTAGTAAAACTAATTAATTGACTCTCATTTCTACTCTCTATTTTTCAGAGCAAAAGCAAGTGAGCTTATTAGACATACGAGTGATCCTCTATGTCCTCAATCAATTAGTGTTATGTTTAAAAGAAGGTAATCTTCATTGTGCTTACAAGGGAAAAAATTATTTTAGTATTTTCAGGAACCTAAGAAGAGTTCCTTGATATGCGGCACATCTTTTGAAAAAGCTTTGTTAACTATCATGTTATAAGTGCTTGTGTTTATAATTTGTATTTCTTTTATCCAGTGAAGTTAATATGGTTTCCATATGTTTAATGCAGTGTAGGCTTTCCCCAAGGATGACCCAACCAATCCCTGTAAGCTCACTGCTTTCTTGGGTTACAAGGCTTGTATGACTCACATTGTTTGAGAAGTCGATAAACCCGGATCCAGTAAGTGTCCTGAGAATTAGATTTCTTATTTACTCTTGAAAAAAATGTCATTTTAATAATTTGTGGCCATGATTTATGTATTAGCACCCTTGTGATTGGTATGAAATGCTTTATTTGCGAGAGAGGTTATTTGTTCTAGTCACCATAAATCAGCTGTTGCTTGTATGTATGCATCATCAATTAGCAAATAGGACTGCATCTGTTTAGTATGGGAATTTGATTGTTTTGCAGTTTATACTAAAGAGCATAAAGGGCAGGCTATATTTTTTTTAGATATTGTTTAGTAACACTGTTAACTAGCAAATGGAGCTAGCTTTAGCATCTGCAGGAACCCAAAATGAGTAGGTGCAATCTTTGAACTTCACAAATGTATCAATTTGTTCTTTGTTTTAAAAGTGTTGTCATGATAACTATCTGAATATGGTGATTAAGATGTCCGGGAACAAGAGGATCTCAACAGTTGTGTACGGAAAGGAATGTGTCTATTAGTTGCATATATATGAACCTGGGTTTGCTCCATCTAGTTTGTGGCGAGTAGTTTGCTGTCTACAACATAGAGATTCGATTAGGTGGAAGAGAATTTGATAAGTCTGTGTGCATGGAAAGCATTACTAGCAACTTCTCAATACAAAATCAATAGAAGAAACACAGTATAGTGAACCCTGTCTAACTAGTTTATCTTAGATACATTATCATTTTTTGGTAAACAAAGGTGGCCAAATTGGTGGTGTGCCTTTTCCCTTTATCTTTTCGAAAACCACAAACAGTACTACTATAAATTTCAGAACTTGATTTTCGGTTCTTAGACTGACTTCTTTCCATTTCAGAACTTGATTTTCGGTTTCCAGTGGGCAGTGTTTAAAATAGCGAAAGCGTAAAGCGATGCGCTCACTTAGTAAAGCGTAAAGCGCTATTAAAAAGCGCTAGTAAAGCGCTGCTTCGCTAAATATATGAATCAATAGGTACAGATAAATTTATAAAGGATTACACATTATTTCTATTCACAAGTGGTGGATAATCACCATTGACTAGTCAATTAGATGACTAAGTCGAGATAATTTGAGCTTGGGACAGCTGTCACCTGCAGATAGCTACACATGTCACTATGTAGTTTTGTTTAAGAAACACCTAGTGCTTATATGTGGCAAGATTTGGTTATACCACTCATTCACCATATCCATGTGTATCATATAAGGGTCTGGCTCTGGTTTATATGTTGAAATGATTCATATTTCTTCCATATCTTGTTGCATAATCATTCTCATTTTATCATCTTCCATTTGTGTTTGATGATAATTAAAAAGAGAAAGGAGTAACAGACAAAATAGAAGAGGAAGAAGAAACATTTTAGGGGTTAGGAAACATCTTACTGGGCTTGAAAGCCCAACCTTTTTTCTTTAATGTGAAACTAAATACTGATGCGGACGCATCAGGGCGTTTTTGTTTTGAAGCGCAAAAAAGCGCGCATCAGTGCGCGCACTAAAATGCTTTTTAAAACACTGCCAGTGGGTGCACCATTACGTGGAATTAATGTATTTTTATCTACTGAACAGCTTAACGTATACTTTAATACCTTATGGACAAATTTTATGCATTCTTCCTACATAAGTTTTCCTTATATTTAATAACTACCTGAGATTGCATGCAAATACTGACATATTTCTTGATGTAGCCTTATGATAAAGCAAGGAATGCTCTGGCTCGTGTTGTTCGTGCTCTTGTTGATCCAGTTGGTGCCCTGCAAGATATCCGTATCTTAGACAGTGTAAGCATAATATCACTTATTGATTACATTTCTTTTAATTTTGTTGGAGAGGGTTTGTTGTCAACATTGGTGGGCATATAAAACCAAGTTGTATGTTGAAGTTCACAACCCTCTTCTAATCTTTCTTTGTCAGTTACTTGTAAAACATATTAGTTTATCCCACTTTCACTTGCACTCTTAATTTTCTTATCTTTACCTGTGCTCTTAATTTTCGTATCTGTAATATGATTTACTAAAGTAGATTTCATTGCTGCCCACATATCAGTTTCTCAAATTGGTTCATGTCAAAAGTTGGCACGTGCAAGAGTATCCAGAGAATGTCGGATCCTGTTGCTTACGCTCTAGGGTTTATTTACTGTGATAATATGAGTGCACGTTGCATTCTCATCATATTTGCATTGTTTGCCACTAAAACAGAGGCTTTATTATTGCGCATGCTTAAGGGCTCTTCCTATCTTTACTTGAGTGGTCCCATCCGAAAGTATATTATATGGACAAAGGTGGCAGCTAAGAAATGTGGAGAACTACAGATTATGCATGATCTGTGTTATAATTTTTGCCTCTTTTTCATATTAAATTATTGCTCTTCCTATCTTTACTTGAGTGGTCCCATCCTAAAGTATATTATATGGACAAAGGTGGCAGCTAAGAAATGTGGAGAACTACAGATTATGCATGATCTGTGTTGTAATTTTTGCCTCTTTTTCTTATTAAATTATTGCTATCGTATGCGCCGCAGATTTCATCTGAGGTGAGGATGCGGAGAGGTACTTCATGATAAAACTACCATTGGCAACACTTATGTTTCAGGACTTGCCATGTCTAAGGTAAAGAGCTCCTGTAAAGTACTAAGTAAACTTGCTGCAAGTTTCTTCAACCTTTAGAGTTCAAAGGGTCAGCTTTTACATACCTCTGGTCCGTGCCATTGTTGCAGGCTACAAATAATAAAACCGTTAAAGCTGATGTATAAGTTGCAGGTATGTGGAAAGTGCAGGTATAAGTTGCAGGCCACATTATAAGTTGCAGGTATGTGGAAAGTGCTTCTAGTATTACTTTTGTTGATTCCTTTGATAATGTGGATAACTGACAAGACTGTTACCTACTTATGCCAGCATGTGATGTTCCTGGAATCAAAAGGTTACTTCCTTCAGAGTGGAGGGATTCAGGATTTTTGATAATATCTATAAACTAGTTGGAGTACCCGTTGTTAAAGTATAACTGCGATACAATGGGTGGGTTACAGAGTTGCAAGATCTGGTCCGTGCCATTGTTGCACAGGCTACAAATATAAAACCGTTAAAGCTGCTGTATAAGTTGCAGGTATGTTGAAAGTGCTTCTAGTATTACTCTTGTTAATTCCTTTGATCATATGGAATCGTTACTCTAATGTGGATAACTGACAAGACTGTTACCTACTTATGCCAGCATGTGATGTCCTGGAATCAAAAGGTTACTTCCTTCAGAGTGGAGGGAATCAGAATTTTTTGATAATATCTATAAACTAGTTGGAGTACCTGTTGTAAGTACAACTGCGATACATTGGGTGGGTTACAGAGTTGCAAGATCTCTGAAAGTCTAGGTGATTCCATTACTAATGCTTGACATTCCTTTATTGACGAAAATAATCAGGAACTTGGTAGTAGGTTATCAAGTTTGGATTTTGCGGACATTCCTTTATGTAAAATTCCATTTTTATGATTGTCAGGCAGTTAAAAGAAGCTGTAGGGTTGGATAAATTTGATTGTTAGATAGTGTTGCAGATTTGTAAGCAATTATCTCCAATTGTGGGAGATTTAAATGCTCCATTCGATGTGATTGATTGCATCTACTGCAATCTCTCTGGGCTTGGTCTTGCCACACGGATGTTGCAGTCCATAATACTTGCCTTGATGGATCATAATGAGGCTGAGCTTGGGAGCCTCTCACACGGCTTCTTCCACTCGGACATGGTCTTCTGTATCTTGGGAAACAGGTAATTCAAAGTCCTAATATCCTAATGAGTTTTAAAATTAGTGTTCTTCTACATGAACTTCTGAATATATATATATATATATATATATATATATTTTGATTTAATTCACTATGGGATTTGAACTTTGCATTTTGGAAGGAAAATGGGAAGCATACCTTTCAGCACAGTTTTCTTTATTTTAGAGTTCAAAGTGCAAATTACAGTGATAATACCATATTTTAGCGTGAACGAACTGAAGTCAGCAGTGCTAGATACTAAAGATTTTGCTGACCCTGTAAGCTGTTTTTCCTTGATTATTATCAGCTGGTAGCTATCTCCTCCCCTCTATGAGTGTTAGTACGTAATCACTTGATACATTTCAGCATTTCATCTGGATAGATGAGATAGCATTACTTAATAAACCATTTTGCAGATCAAATGAACTTTTTAGTGTTGAATATGGTACAATGCTAGGTTTAGAATGATGTTAGTATGCTAATGTGGTATCCACTTGTGATAATGAATCATATGATGCGTGATAACATTTTTTTTTATTTTCTTGATTGAATGTTCATATATTTGTGCATAATGTTGTCCTTTTATTCAAGTTGCTAATTTTTGCCATTAGAAGGAAGAAGAATTTATGCATAACAGGATAGTGTAGGAATGTATGATCATGTATGTAATATAAATGCCTGTTGATTAGTGGATCTCCTGTTGGTGATTCTAAGATAGTGTAGACAGCTCGATAATAGTAGGATGGTATAATCATGTATGAAATATAGATGCCTGTGATTAGTGGATCTCCTTTAGGTTTCTAAGATAGTGTAGACAGCTCGATGATAGTGTGAGATACCCAAGGAAGCTAGTCATAGCACCAGATCTTTTTGACAAGCTTGGTTTGGTCATTTATTCTGTTCAGTTCTTCTTTGATGGTTTTCTGGCAATTCATTGCATTGTTTATTATGACAATAACACTACATCAACGTTGCCACTATATATAATAGACCTTATGAACTGACCAGGGAGACAACACATGGAAGTTCATCGTCATCGGAGGAGCTTATTGTTTTGTTGTTTAATCAATCGTCTATTAATTTAGCATGTTGCTGTTAGAACTTACTAGCTAGCTTGAACATGTATTGTTCTGAACTCAGAATTTCAGTGGATAATTTTAAACCCAGGGGAAAAATAGGAATGAATGTTGAATTCTCAGTTTGAGTTTAAATTTGAGTTAAATTTGAATCAATTTGAGTCTGGTGTCATCTGACTTTAATTTGTGTTCCATTTGTGACTTAAATTTGAGTTTCATTTGATGTAGTCAGATTATTTTTGATTCAGGCATTTCAGCAAATCTGAATCTATTTTTTTTTATCGGCCGACCAAAGGGAGGCCTGATAGGATGAAAAAATGCTTCCTGTCCGTCACAAACTTTCACGATTGCTAAAGGGTGGTACCAGTTTTGCTAGGGCTGGTACCAATCCATATAAAACAACCGATTGCTGGCCTTTGGATCTATGGATTGGTACCAGCCCTAGCAATCGGATTGTAAACCAATTATATTAGCAGAGAGAAACGGGTAAGAAGATGAACTATTCAAATGCAGACTTCACTTATCTGACCCAATGACCTATATTCGACCCACATTTAAATACACCATTTTCACTTCAGTTTCATACAATTACAACAAACCCATGTTCCAAATTGAGCAGAGATGCAAAATAAAATTAAAATAAAATTAAAAAAAAATCAGTAGCAGCAGATGTTTCTAACGAAGAAGATGTTCATAAAAAGCTTATGTTTTAAAAATTTCTAAGAATTCTGAAGACATACTAAAAGTTTCAAATATTAACCTTAAAGCAGCTTATACTCTTCTTCTAACATCGTACTCCTGTTAAACCATTGATCACTTCCTGTAAATCTAGGTACTAAGTCCTATACCTTAAACCCGTTCTAATTTCCTCTTACAAACAACAAATCTCTCACCAACAAATTTCCTCCTCTTACAAATGACAAATCTAGGTACTAAGTCCTATACCTTAAACCCGTTCTAAAGTTCTATACCTTAAACCCGTTTTAATTTCCTCCACTTCAACTAACTTCTGTGATTCTAATTCTAACAGAACAGAAAGAAAAAAAAAAATCATCTGTTAATGGAAATAATAATCACAGTTTTGAATCAAATAAAAGAGACCCATTTCTCCAAACCTTCAATTATTTCATCATTTCTCCATAAACTCGCACCATGTTTTCTCGTCGATTATCATATTCTCTCTATAACTACTCTGTTCATCGGTGTAATTGGATCATTGGGTGGTCAACATTTAGAAAAAGATGCAGCTTATTGCGTATATACCTTGGAGTTATTGTGAATAGCGGTGGTACTAGTGGAGACTGTGGAGTTACGGATCTCCATTTTGGAAGAAGAAGGAGAAAGAAAATGGGAAAGTTGATGCCCAAAAAATCCGAGTCTGAATCTGTCCACACTCCTCTAACGAGTGTATATTTCACATATTTTTCTGATTGATTGATTATTTAACGGATAACCCTATTACCCTCCATGTTTAGAATCACGACCCTCGTTATATAACTCTCTAAATTAAATCAAGGGTAGAGATTAAATTGTGAAATATACACTCGTTAAAGAGTGTGCACGAATTCGCACTCAAAAAACCCTCTCAACTTTTTGAAAGATTTGTACATCTGGCTAGCATGCAGTGGCTGTTGAGGAGGCGTGAGACAGAGTGTACAATAAGTGAGAGAGGTGTTTAGGAAAAATAGAGTGCAAATCTGTTCACACTCCTCTAACGAGTGTATATTTCACATATTCTTCTGATTGGTTGATTATTTAACGGATGGCCCCATTACCCTCCATGTTTAGAATCACGACCCTCGTTACATAACTCCCTAAAGTAAATCAAGGGTAGAGATTAAAATGTGAAATATACAACTCGTTAAGGAGTGTGCACGAATTCGCACTCGGAAAAATACGTTCCAACTTCTTCCAAGTATATACATTTTTCCAAAATTTCTTTGCATTGCAAAGAGTTGATGACGGAGAAGATGGCACCCAGTTTCAACTTTTCTTACTGTATGACACACCCGGGTTTTATGAGGAGGCTATGCTTGAATTTGTATCGGATTCTTGAATTTTCCATTCAGTTTCCTTTTTCTTTATAAAACCGAGGGACAATACACCAATTCCGAACACTATACGGATTATGAGGTGTAAATTACTAGTACAAAGTGATAAAAGTATACACCAATCCAAAACCTGATTTCATTCCCAAATAACTAACGGAAATGTGAGAATCCGGTGTCACGGATAATTTCGACCCTCACAAAAATCTCTCCCGCGAACCCTAAAGTAAGGGGGTTTATAGCGTGGGTCACGCCTCTTTGTGAGAGACAGACCACAAGACCCAGCCACGGTTAACTTATCATTTCCGAACGATTAATACACTTGGATTTGTCCGGAATGATAACTGGAGACCTAGCATGTATATTTCCTAATGATAAAGGGTTGTACAAATTGTCGTTAGATTTTCTGTCAAGATGAATTCGAAATTTATCCCTAAACAAAAAAAAAAAAAAAAAAAAAATTTAATTGTCGTGCATCTTTTTTAATCATCTTCTTATACATGTGTTGACTACGAAAAATGATACGTACAAAATGTGCAAGTTCCTTTCTTCGTCGTCGGGCCAAAAAGGTTTTCATTTCATGAAACTAAGGTACATCTAAGATAATCAAGCAAATTGATTAGATTTATCCATCAACTACAATCACACTGTTAAGGATGTGGACTTCACCAATCCTAGAATTACTGAAATTGAAGACTACAAGAAGTCTAACACAAAACACAACAACTTGCCTAGTCTGTTTCCTACTTTATTTATGGATAGTTATTTCGATTCTGTTTTTGAATCTGTAAAACCCTAGTAAAGTTGTATGCATATAAATACTTGTAAATCACTCAGCATTAATTCACGAGAAAATAAAACTTGTTTTGGTATCATGCCGGTCGATCCTAAACCACGCAAACAAAAGAAAAAAACCTTCTCATCAATGGCTGCTCTACCTTACAACAAGTTCATATTAACCATCTCATCAGTTCAAAATTGACTGACACCATCTATCTCCTTTGGTAACCCAATTTAAGCCTCTTCTAAGGGGTTATAAAGTGATGGGTTTGATTGATGGTACTACTCCAACGCCACCAAGAACCTTGGAAAATTCAACCAACATCAACCCAGAATTTGTCAAATAGGAGGATCAAGATTAGATCTTGATGGGATGGCTATTATCTTCACTGACAGACACAGCTTTGGGCAAATGTGTAGGATGCAAAACCTCCAAGGAAGTATGGGATAGACTTGAGAAAAGATATGCACCACAAACAAGGCTCATAAGATGCATCTTCAGAAACAACTCCACGATCTTTCGAAAGGTAATATGATGATGCATGACTATTTTTCAAAGGCTAAAACTATTTTCGATGCTCTTGCTGCTTCAGGGAATGCTATAACTGAGGATGATATGCAAGAAGCGATCATGAATGGATTGATTCAGTCCTATGACCCCATTGTAACATCCATGAGTACGACAGTAGATTTGGACATGGATACATTCTTTGCACATCTCTTGTCTTTTGATATGCGCATGGAACAACAAATTTCAATACTTCAACAAGCACTTGCCAATGTAGCTGCAACTTCTTCTGCAACACCATCTCCAGGACCTGATTAGCAGAAAAACAAAAATCAAAGCTACAATCGACAGCCTAATCGTCCCAGATCCGAGAACAATTATGCTCAAGGACCATGTCATGTTTTTGGTAGACGTGGTCATGTGGCTCTCAAGTGTTGGTACAGATTTGAAAAAGATTACGAACCTCGAAAGCCACGACAACCTGCTGCTTATGTTGCTTTGCATGGAGGACCATCTGATAATAATTGGGTAACGGATACCGGTGCTACAAATCACTTGACTGCAGATTTGAACAATCTTAGCATAAAGAATGAATATGATGGTACTGAGCATGTTCATGTGGGTAATGGTAATGCTCCAACCATTGAAAATATTGGTAAAGCCTCCTTCACAGTAAACAATAAATCTTACATCTCAATAATATATATCACGTCCCTGAAATAAAAACAAATTTACTGTCAGTCTCTCAATTTTGCAAAGACAACTCAGTTTACTTTGAATTTCAAAACTTGTTTTTTGTTGTGAAGGATCTCCACACGGGGACAACCTTGTTGCGAAGAAAGAATAAGAATGGGTTGTACATCCTGGATGCTGCTCGAGAGATGAATAATGTGTGGTACCCCCAATTTTGCAAAGACAACTCAGTTTACTTTGAATTTCACACCTTGTTTTTTGTTGTGAAGGATCTCCACACGGGGACAATCTTGTTGCGCAGAAAGAATAAGAATGGGCCGTTCATCCTAGATGCTGCTCGAGAGATGAATAATTTTGCAAAGACAACTCAGTTTACTTTGAATTTCACACCTTTTTTTTTTTGTGAAGGATCTCCACACGGGGACAATCTTGTTGTGCAGAAATAATGTCCTACCTTACAGAGTCTATTTCACTTTGGCATCAGCGTCTGGGACACCCATGCTTCGCACAATTCAAAAGTAGTTAGGAATCATTCCCTTCCAGTTTCTAGTGAGTGTTTACATTCCTGTCATTTGAGTAAAAGCAAAAAATTGCCTTTTCCAATAAGTACAACACTTTATGATACTCCTTTTAGTTTAATTGTTTCGTATTTATGGGTTTCCCCTACTCTTTCTAGAACTGGTTATCGATATAATTTGCTTCTTATGGATGCTTACTCTCATTACACATGGCTATACCCTCTAACAAGAAAATCTGATGCTCTACCCACATTTATACACTTTGAAAGACAAATAGAAAATCTTATTGATCTCAAAATCAAAGTTTTCCAATATGATTATAGTGGGGAGTATATGAAGTTCACGACCATCCTAAATGAATCGGGAGTCATTCACAGATTCTCATGTCCACACACTTCACCACAAAATGGCTTGGCTGAGAGACGCCACAAACATGTTGTAGAATCAGGTCTTTCACTTCTCTTTCAAGCATCAATGCCACAGTCATATTGGTCTGATGCATTCATGACAGCTTGTTATCTGATTAATAGGTTACCAACAACACAGTCTCAAGAGAAAAGTCCACTAGAGCTCATGTTCAACAAAAAAACCCGATTTTCAATTCTTAAAAGTCTTTGGTGTCTCTGTTATCATTGCCTAAGGCCATACAACTCCAATAAGTTAGAACCAAGGTCTTTATCATGTGTGTTCATTGGTTAGAGTGGTGATCATAAAGGGTATCTATGTCTGCATAGGAAAACTAACAGAATATACATCTCTCGACATGTACAGTTTGTTGAAAACAATTTCCCATTCTATACCACGCAACAAAACGTCACTGTGAGAGACAGTTCCACCCTGCAACCTACCACAAAGGTACTCTCTACACCTACTTTTGCTAACCTGCGAGCTAATATGCAAGATTATTCTACTAGCACTGTATGACGGTACTGCTAGTGACGCACAATGATTACGCGTTACAGAGTTGCAGGACAAGTCAGAGTTCCCCCGTAATGGTGCAATGCGAAGCCATAATAGCACAACGTAAGCTATAATAGCGCAACGCAAGCCATAATAGCGGTATTACTGTATAGATTGGAAAGTGTCAAGAATGGCATAAACCCACAGGGCCAATGTAATGCAAATGCAGCATTACATTGTAAACACATTTGGCTAAGTGATGAAGCTTATTGGCAGACACCATGAAGCTTCATTGAGGAAAGGAAAAACATGGCCAAAGTGACAGATGCAACATGCAATGTTGGCATCGATGCATATCCATGGAATTGAGTTGGCCCAAGCTCAAGGAGGATGCAAGAGTGAAGAATAGACTAAGAGTTGGTCTATGGCATATATTCAAGGTTGGCCAAAGCTTGAATAATGCAAACATGTTGGGAATGCAAGAGTTGCATTGCTGTTGTCAAGCTAATTGGCGAAGTGAAGCATATATGATGCATGAGTAACTAGACTGAGCTTAAGGAGCTGGCCTCGATATTTGATGCTTGAGAGAATTATCCGTGCATGAGTTTAGATTGATAAGCATGCAGGGCCAAGAGGGCTGAACGTTGGCGCAAGGCAGAATCAAGTATGCCAAAATAAGTGGCACAATACGGCTCAAGTGATGGTTGCAAGTCAGTTACGAGCTTCACAAGCATTCCAATGATGCGTGATGAAGAGGAGCGGTTATAAATGAGTTTATAAGTGTGGGAGAAGAGTTTTAACTGATAAAGAACATGTGTTGGATGATTGGCGCGAGTTGGAGAAAAACTGGCCAGTTAGCACAGTTATTGGCGGTCAGCAGAACTTCTTTATGGGACAGATGGCTGTCCCATGCGTGTGTAACGGTTATGCACGGTTTTTCCAAGTAAAGCTGTTGTATAAATAGTCCTAAGAAGGGGACAATTCGGCAGGCTTGCATAGAGAACATATGTGAGAGTGAGGTATGCATATGTGAGTGAATATGAGAGTTCTTGTAAGACTATGACTTGGTTCAAGGGTGAACAAGTCTGTGTAAGTCCCCAAGTGGGCAAGTTTTGTATTTCTTCCCTTTGATGCAATAAAAAGAGTTGATTGTGTCATGTTCTAAGTGTTCTTGGTTGGCTGATTGTTGTTGGTAAAGTATGGCAAAGATTGAATGTATTATGGGATGCATTTGATGAGTTTAGAGAAGTGAAAGAAGGCTATAAAGACTTATTTGATTAACTTTGAAGTGTTGGTCATTTGCGTGTTAGCTGTTTTCATAGGTACAAACTTATAAGGCTGAAGTGCAAGTGGGTGAAGTTTTATTCACAGAACCATTGTGCTGCGGGGTTACACTTTCGCAGAAAATGCTAAGGCATTTGAAGGTGTGACAGTACGGGTATCAGAGCTGTGTTTGGTACACAGTTCGAGTTTATTTTTTGGATAATACACTAGTGCTTCTTTCCCTCTAAAGCTATTCTCCTGTGATCAAGTAAGTGGCGCATTATTTTCAGAGTATTGCATTAGAAATGATTTCTAATGGCATGATGATCGACGAAGAACTACCGGGTACGTTTATTCAACTTGAGGAGTATGGTGATCTTGGTGACATAACCATTGATTTCAGTGCAGATGGCATTGATATCCCACTTGTTTCTGAAGTTAAGGGAAGGCTAGACCTACTTGAAGGAAGAACATCAGATTGGTTTAAAGAATTCGATGGCAGGGTAAGTGCTGTAGAAGACAAGGTTTCTGATGCAACCCTTTTGAATTGCGAACCCAATGCTGAAGTGACTGAATTGAAGGTGCAATTCAGTGACATAAAAACCATACAACAAGCCATGCGAAGCAAATGTCAGAGGAAGTGGCAGGCATTCGTGGGTCAATCAGTAACGACATGTTTGTAGGGGCAAACGCGCATGGAGAAAGCTCAATCCGAGTCTCCGAGCCAAGAATTTATGCAGGTTCCAGAAATGCTAGAGAAGAGAATTTCTTGTATGACATTGGGAACATACTTTAAGGCTAATGGAACTGGGTAAGAACAAAAAGTAACTCTCGTAGGCAATTACCTTGGTGGTGATGCAAAGGTTTGGTGGAGAACTATGATGCAAGAAGATGAAGCTGCTGGTTATGCCAATCCTATGTCATGGAATGACATGAAAGATGGACTGAGATGTCAGTTCTGGCCAAGCAATGGTGCTTGGATAGCAATAGGAAGTCTACGTAGGCTACGAATGACGGGTACACCATAGGCCTATGCTGAAAACTTCCCTGCATTGGTGCAAGTAGTACGTGGCATGAGTGAAGAAGATCAGATGTTCCAATTTATGGCTGGCGCGAGTTCGAGTGTGATTGTTGAACTTAAGAAGCGCAAAATCCAGAGTATCCAGATAGCTATTCAAGAGGTAAGAGGGCTTACTAGTTGCACAACGACTGAAGATGTGCAAAGCTGTGAAGGTGAAGCCAAAAGGAAGGAAAAATTTGTAGGCAGCAAGCGTAAGCATGATCCAAAGGAAGATGAATTATTCCCTTCAGCCCGGAAGTATATGGGATGTTTCATTTGCAAAGGTTTGCATTTCGGAAGAAGCTGTCCACTCAAGGCACAACTCAATACATCAGTTGGGGATGACTATGGGAGTCATTCTAGCAAGACTCGTGAAGGCCGAAGTGAAGGTTTAGGAAGAGACCATGCAGCGAAGTTGTTGCGCACTTCGACAAGAGTAGAAACTAAGACATAAACAAAAAGGTGTGTTGCTGTCTCCTTTGGCAACATCTAGTGCAGAAAATTTGGTATTTTCTGATCTTGTTTGACATAACTTAGTTTGATAGTTGTTGCAAACTCCGTGTGTATAGTTTGGTTGTACAGACTTTTATTTGAGTCTTCAAGTTTGTATATACTTTGCTTTGGTGTAAGCAAGTTGCGTTGTTATTAAAGTTTTAGCTTTCCAAAAGTGATCATGTGTATCAATCATGTAATGGTACATGGTCTTGTTATGTAAGAGCAGTAATGAATGAAGGTGTTTTCGTGTATAAAGCCTTGCCTCTTTATTTACGATGTAAAGCTAGTTCATGGTAAGATGTTGCAAGTAGCATACTTAGCCTAACGTATCCAATAACAAGACAAGTTGAAAGCTAATAATCAAAGCATAGGACAAAGGTCCTAGTTGATGTAGAAATGATGTTGCCGTTTGGGGTTTTCAAAATGGCACGACGGCGCGAGATAGGCGGCGGCGAGTGCAAGCAATGACAAGTTAGGGATCATTTTATCAACAAGCATGAGTTGGGTAGAACTCATGGACCCGAGAAAGACACACACACACTTTCCAGGAAATTAGCAATGCAATTCAAAGAAGTATTCGGAGACATATTGGCTTTGAAGGCATATCATATGGACAACTAAAGGGTTAGCTAATGATATGTCCAAGAGATAGTTAGTCACAGTTTTAAATGGGTTGTGCAACTCAATAGTTTTGTTGCACGGAAGTTAAGCAAAAAAAAAAAAAACTCACCATTTTAGTACGGGTATGCAAGATGGCATAAGTATAGAGTTTATACTTGGTGGCCACATTCAGCGAAATGAGTTCTTGAAATATGTTTTGCATAACCTGAATTTGGCGAGGCATGAAGTATTGGATGCGGGTGTCTAATGCAACGAGAACCCCCGATTACTTTGTAACGTGCTTAATGAGGATCGTGGAGAACAACGGTTCAACGACGAAGTAGTCGACAAAAGTGATTGAAAATGAAGCCAAGTCGTTTATAAGTCCTTGTGACGTTGAGTGAGATGAAGAGGAAAGCAGGGAAGCGATGGCAATGATCATGGTGATCGGATTGAGAAGAATCATTAGGTGCGTACACTTAGCCGTAAATGAATCAAGGTGAGATTCGAGGCCAAAACTTGGAAGAATTGTCTAAATAAGAATTTCAGATTTGCATTTGGGTTTTGATGCATGATTTGAGTAGCAACGTAAGCGTAGTGCACGACGCCGAGATGTGGCTCAAGTATATGAGATCAATGGAAAGCAGTAAGCTAAGTGATGGTATTGGGTAATAGGCATAAAAGTTTTGGCAAGAACGAGGGCCAAACAAGTTTGCTGAATTCTGAGAATGGCTCAGAAGCGTACAAGACCGAAGAACAAGTATATTAGATATACTAGGTTGCGTTCAACGAGGGCGTTGAACAGATTAGGTGGGGGAGGTCTATGACGGTACTGCAAGTGACGCACAATGATTACGCGTTCAAGTCAGAGTTCTGCTGTAATGGTGCAATGCAAGGCCATAATAGCACAACGTAAGCTATAATAACGCTACACAAGCCATAATAACGGTATTACTGTATAGATTGGCAAGTATCAAGAATGGGATAAACTCACAGGTCCAATGTAGTGCAAATACAACATTACATTGTAAACACATTTGGCTAAGTAATGAAGCTTATTGGCCGACACAATGAAGATTCATTAAGGAAAGGCAAGACATGGCCAAAGTGACAGATGCAACATGCGATGTTCGTATCGATGCATATCCATGGAATCGAGTTGACCCAAGCTCAAGGAGGATGCAAGAGTGAACAATAAACTAAGAGTTGGTCTATGGCATATATTCAAGGTTGGCAAAAGCTTGAATAATGCAAACAAGTTGGGAATGCAAGAGTTGCATTGCCGTTGTCAAGTTAATTGGCAAAGTGAAGAATATATGACCCATGAGTAACTAGACTGAGCTTAAGGAGCTGGCATCGACGCTTGATGCTTGAGAATTGTCCGTGCATGAGTTTAGAATGATAAGCATGTAGGGTCAAGAGGGCTGAACTTTGGCGTAAGGCAGAATCTAGTATACAAAAACAAGTGGCGCAATACGGCTCAAGTGACGGTAGCAAGTCAGTTACGAGCTTCACAAGCATGCCAATGATGCGTGATGAAGAGGAGCGATTATAAATGAGTTTATAGGTGTGGGAGAAAAGTTGTGCTTTGCTAAAGAACAGGGTGTTGGATGATTGGCGCGAGTTGGAGAAGAAGCGCGATTAGCACAATTATTGGCGGTTAATAAGCGCTTTATGGGATAGATGGCTGTCCCTTGCGTGTGTAACGGTTATGCACGGTTTGGCCAAGTAAAGCTGCTGCATAAATAGTCCTAAGGAGGGGAAAATTCGGTAGGCTTGCATAGAGAACACATGTGAGAGTGAGGTTTGCATATGTGAGTGAATATGAGAGTTTTTGTAAGACTAAGACTTGGTTCAAGGGTGAACAAGTCTGTGTAAGTCCCCAAGTGGGCAAGTTTTGTATTTCTTCCCTTTGATGCAATAAAAAGAGTTGATTGTGTCATGTTCTAAGTGTTCTTGGTTGGCTAATTGTTGTTGGTAAAGTATGGCAAATATTGAATGTATTATGGGATGTATTTGATGAGTTTAGAGAAGTGAAAGAAGGCTATAAAGACTTCTTGGTCTGATTAACTGAAGTGTTGGCTGTTTTCATAGGTGCAAACTTATATGGCTGAAGTGCAAGTGGGTGAAGTTTTATTCACGAGAACCATTGTCTTTGTCGGGTTACACTTTGAAGAAAATTGCTAAGGCATTTGAAGTCATGTGACAATACGGGTATCGGAAAGTGTGTTTGGTACATGCTCGAAGTGTATTTTTTGGATAATACACTAGTGTTTCTTTCCCTCTAAACCTATTTTTCTATGAGCAAGTAAATGGCGCATTATTTTCATAGTATTGCATTAGAAATGAGTTCTAATGGCATGATAATCGACGAAGAACTACCGTGTACGTTTATTCAACTTGAGGAGTATGGTGATCTTGGTGACATAACCATTGATTTCAGTGCAGATGGCATTGATATCCCTGTTGTTTCAGAAGATAAGGGCATGCTAGACCTACTAGATGGAAGAACATCAGATTGGTTTAAAGAATTCAATGGCAAGGTAAGTGCTGTAGCAGACAAGGTGTCTGATGCAACCCTTTTGAATTGCGAAACCAATGCTGAAGTGACTGAATTGAAGGTGAAATTTAGTGACATAAAGACCATACTAACAAGCCATGCGAAGAAAATGTCAGAGTAAGTTGCAGACATTCGTGGGTTAATCAGTAACTGCATGTTTGTAGGGGCAAACGTGCATGGAGAAAGATCAAACCGAGTATCCGAGCCAAGAATTTACGCAGGTTCTAGAAATGCTAGAGAAATTGAGAATTTCTTGTATGACGTTGAGGCATACTTTGAGGATAATGGAACTGGGGAAGAACAAAAAGTAACTCTCGCAGGCAATTACCTTGGTGGTGATGCAAAGGTTTTGTGGAGAACTCTGCTGCAAGAAGATGAAGCTGCTGGTTATGCCAATCCTATTTCATGGAATGACATGAAAGATGGGCTGAGATGTCAGTTCTGGCCAAGCAATGGTGCCTGGTATGCAAGAGAAAGTTTACGTAGGCTACGAATGACGGGTACACCACAGGCCTATGCTGAAAACTTCCTTGCATTGGTGCAAGAAGTACGTGGCATGAGTGAAGAAGATAAGATGTTCCAATTTCTGGCTGGCGCGAGTTCGAGTGTGATTGTTGAACTTAAGAAGCGCAAAATCCAGAGTATCCAGATGGATATTCAAGTGGTAAGAGGACTTACTAGTTGCACAACGACTGAAGATGTGCAAAGCTGTGAAGGTGAAGCCAAAAGCAAGGAAAAATCTGTAGGCAGCAAGCGTAAGCATAATCCAAAGGAAGATGAATTATTCCCTTCAGCCCGGAAGTATAGGGGATGTTTCATTTACAAAGGTTTGCATTTCGCAAGAAGCTGTCCACTCAAGGCACAACTCAATACATCAGTTGGGGATGACTATGTGAGTCATTCTAGCAAGACTCGTGAAGGCCGAAGTGAAGGTTCAAGGAAGAGACCACGCAACGAAGTTGCTGCGCACTTTGATAAGAGTAGAAACTAAGACATAAACAAGAAGGTGTGTTGCTGTCTCCTTTGGCAACATCTAGTGCAGAAAATGTGGTATTTTCTGATCTTGTTTGACATAACTTAGTTTGACAGTTGTTGCAAACTCTGTGTGTAGAGTTTGGTTGTACAGACTTTGATTTGAGTCTTCAAGTTTGTATATACTTTTCTTTGGTGTAAGCATGTTGCGTTATTATTAAAGTTTTAGCTTTACAAAAGTGATCAAGTGTATCAATCATGTAATGGTACATGGTCTTGTTATGTAAGAGCAAAGAATGAATGAAGGTGTTTTCGTGTATAAAGCCTTGCCTCTTTATTTACGATGTAAAGCTAGTTCATGGTAAGATGCTGCAAGTAGCATACTTAGCCTACCGTATGCAATAACAAGACAAGTTGAAACCTAATAATCAAAGCATAGGACAAAGGTCCTAGTTGATGTAGAAATGATGTTGCCGTTTGGGGATTTCAAAATGGCACGACAACAAATGGGCGGCGACAGTGCAAGCAATACAACAAGTTAGGGATCATTTTATCAACAAGCATGAGTTTGGTAGAACTCATGGCCTTCGAGAAAGACATACACACTTTCAAGGAAATTAGCAATGCAGTTCAAAGAAGTATTCGGAGACATATTGGCTTTGAAGGCATAGAATATGGACAACTAAAGGGTTAGCTAATGATATGTCCAAGAGATAGTTAGTCACAGTTTTAAATGGGTTGTGCAACTCAATAGTTTTGTTTCACGGAAGTTAAGCAAAAAAAAAACTCATCATTCTAGTACGGGTATGCAAGATGGCATAAGTATAGAGTTTATACTTGGTGGCCACATTCAGCGAAATGAGTTCTTGAAATATGTTTTGCATAACCAGAATTTGGCGAGGCATGAAGTATTGGATGCGGGTGTCTAATGCAAAGAGAACCCCGATTACTTTGTAACGTGCTTAATGAGGATCGTGGAGAACAACAGTTCAACGGCGAAGTAGTCGACAAAAGTGATTGAAAATGAAGCCAAGTCGTTTATAAGTCCTTGTGACGTTGAGTGAGATGCAAGAGGCAAACTCGGGAAGCGATGGTAATGATCATGGTGATCAGATTGAGAAGAATCATTAGGTGCGTACACTTAACCGTAAATTATTCAAGGTGAGATTCAGGCCAAAACTTGGAAGAATTGGCTAAATAAGAATTTCAGATTTGCATTTGGGTTTTGATGCATGATTTGAGTAGCATCGTAAGCGTAGTGCACGACGCCGAGATGTGGCTCAAGTATATGAGATCAATGGCAAAACAGTAAGCTAAGTGATGGTATTGGGTAATAGGCATAAAAGTTTTGGCAAGAACGAGGGCCAAACAAGTTTCTGAATTCTGAGAATGGCTCAGAAGCGTACAAGACCGAAGAACAAGTATATTATATATACTAGGTTGCGTTCAACGAGGGCGTTGAACAGATTAGGTGGGGGAGGTCTATGATGGTACTGCAAGTGACGCACAATGATTACGCGTTCAAGTCAGAGTTCTGTTATAATGGTGCAATGAAAGGCCATAATAGCACAACGTAAGCTATAATAGCGCTACACAAGCCATAATAGCGGTATTACTGTATAGATTGGCAAGTGTCAAGAATGGGATAAACTCACAGGTCCAATGTAGTACAAATTGATAAGCACGTATGTGCTACATTTTATACCCATATTTATATTAGCTAGGACTCGATATTTTGGCTAACGACACTATTTTAGTGCTTTTGTAGAAAGTACAAGCAAATTCGATCATCCGGAAATAAACAACTAAAATAAGAAGCTCTATGGTGTTTGCGGCGAAAAGCACCAATGGATGATGGAAGGATTTAGAAAAGGCGCCGTAATCAGTTTCGAAGGCCTCCTCACGCACAGAAGCATACAATGCTCAAATGAAGAGTTATATAGGCCAGTGGTGCCGTCACCTCAGTTGAGAAGAGTAGAGCTGGACAGCATATTGTTAGTTGCTTGTGTGGGTTCCATTAATTATCTTCATTTTCCACGGTGCGAGCAAGGCAATACAGAAATGCTGATGACTATAATATGGATCTGTGGGGTCTGTTTGGAAATGTTGATTGTTGCATCATCAGTTCTTATGGATGGCAACTTATACTTGTAAAGTTGCGAAAAGGGGGCATCTGAGCTACTGGTACGTGGAGGTGAAGTTAATTATTTCTTCCACTCACGTATCCAGACTAGATGGGAGAATGAATTGAAGCAGCTGCAAGGAAACTATGCAGATAGTGCTGGTTTATTGTGAGATCTAGTTGCAGTCAGAGAAATAATGAGATGAGAGAACGCAAAGAAGGCAACAATGGGCTTGGGAGATTTATATGTTGCAGAGAGATATTGAGAAGGAAAATAATGAGATGAAATAATGGTTGCAGCGATTATTCACTCGCAGCATTATTAGAATAGAACTAGTCAAAAAAACCAAGGTGACCAAACTTGTGGTACAAAAAATCCAGCCATATTACTTTTAATAAATAAAAACCATTTGATTAAAAAGTGGCACAAAAACCCTAAAGTCAAATAATAATAAGTAAATTTAGTTTTTGTTATTTTTTAAAAAGCCAAACATACCCTTTACCTTCTCTTCTTCTTCTTCTCTAATTTCTTTTTCTTTTTTCTTCTTTCTTCGTCTCCTTCTCTGCATCAAAATCACCACAGTGACACCAATAGATCCCCACGAGCACCAGTGAGCAACACCTCCGTGGTGGTTTAGGGTTGTCGGTCTTCATCTCAAGGAGGAGGCTGTTGTTGAATCGATTATTGAAATTGGACTTCGAAGAAAAAGGTAAATCAATTAGGGATTTCATCGATTAGGATTTCGTCGATCTCGTTTTTCTTTCTCTTTTCTTTCTCGTTCACCACCAATTTTCTGCGGAATTGTGTTTGATTTGATTGAGAAGTGAGAGGAATTGATTGAGAAGCTAAGAGGAATTGTAGTGAATATGTGTTTCAGATTTGATTGAGAAGCTGAGAGGAATTGATTTGTGCAGATTGGTGTTGCTCTGGTGAAATTGAAATGGGTTTTGTAGTTGAGTTCGAATTACAGAGAACTGGCAGTTAAATTGCTCAATCCTGGGGGTGTATTGGATGAACAGGATTGCATTGAACCTGAAATGCAATTGTGAAGGGTATGTTTTGTTCTGGTGATTCATGGATAGTTGTTATGGCTAATGGCTGCGATTATCGGTGTTGGTCTTTGGGTAATTGTGTTGCAGGTGATAAAGCTGAAATGGCAGAAGTTCAAGTTACAAGATGAATAGATGTATGCCTAGGTTGTGTGTTGTGAATTGCAGGAACACATGGAGCTGTAAATTGAATTGCATTGAGAAGATGCAGTGATGTTGATTGCAATTGCAGGGAGAACTGGAGCTGTGAGACCGCAGTTCAGATGGAGGTTTTGTGATGCTGTGTAGAGGGGTGGTATCTGTGGGTTGAGTTATCTCGTGGTGACTAAGATTACAAGGTGGTATACGTAATGTTATGGAGCGGTGGACTTGATGAAGTCACCTAATGCAGCTCAAACAAAGCTGTAGTAGGAGATGGTTATTGGCATGGATCAGAGGCCGTAAGAGATACCAAATGACAGCGGTGGAATGTTTTGGTATTGGTATTGAAGCTTAAAGCTAGGTGGAAAGAGGTGATTGAGTCGTGCAGGTGGTGCTTTTGGTCTTGAATATGAGTACAAGCAGCAGTGGAGTTAAGAAACCTAATTAGGTTTCATCAAGTTTTGGTGAAACCAATTTTGGTTTCATCATTGAAGGCTGTGTTGGTGAAATGACAATATGTGGAAAAATGATGAAACCTAATTAGGTTTCATCTAGTTTTGGTGAAACCAATTTTGGTTTCATCATTTTTTATTTTTGGTTTCATCATTTTTGTTTTTGTTTCATCATTTTTTCTCGTTTGGTTTCATCATTTTTTGTTTGGTTTCATCATTTTTTCCTCGGTCGGTGGTGGTGGTCGATAATGAATGCTTATTGCTCTTGGTGGTGGGGCGACAGTGGTGGTAGCTGGTGGTGGTCGGCGGTGCGGTGGTGGTTTCGGGGATGGTGGTGGTGGCGATGTATTGGGGGCGGTGGTGGTGGTGGTGGCGAGGTGGTAGTGGTGGTTAGCACGGTTGCGACGCGGTAGCAATTGCTCGGTGGTGGTGGCGCGGTGGTGGTTGGCGGCGGCGGCGACGTGGTGGTAATTATCGATGGTGGTGGCGTGGTGGTGGTTGGCGGCGCATGGCCTCGGTGGTGGTTGGCGTTGGCGGTGGTGGGTGGCGCACACTGGTGGTATTTATTGGTGGTGTTATTTTGTGGTGGTGATAATATAATAGAAATTAATGGTGGGGTTGATTTTTATTTTTGTTGGGTGATTTAAAATTAAAGGTGGGGTTGTTTTTATTTTTATTGGGGTGATTTAAACTAGAAGGTTAACATAGACAGTTTATGTTAAATGGGGTTTTTGTGAACAATTTGTTTTGTTGGGGTTTTTGTACATGGATAGTGACACCTTTGGGGTTATAACCCGCGCACCGTTATTAGAATGGCATTAAATCTTGTTAGAATAAGTGCTTGCTTTAATGGGAATGGTGGCAGTTGTGGCTAACGGAAATGATCAGTCTGGCTATGAGAGAATTAATCAAACAGAGTTGGGTGATGTTGGCAAATCGAGAAGCTGCCTTAGTAAATGTTGCAATGTAGACGGACTGTATACTGAGTCCAATATAGGGGGAGACGGCCGCGGCTACAAAGCCGTTCTAAACACAGCCGTAAACAGGGAGTAGGGTTTGAAGATTATTTCTCCCTTTTTCGTTTTTGCCTAGTTAGTTTTGTTTTGATTTTAATCTTTTTATGGCTTTTGAGAAAGCCATGGCTAGCTAGAGCCAGGTTATAGGGTTTAGATGGAAGCCAATAAAATTGTGTAATCTTCTACAATGATATTTCTAGTATCGATTTGATTGACTAGTAACTTCTCTTCACATAGCTTGGTATTTAATTGCTCATGTGATTCTCTTGATTATTTAAGCTTTTGAATTGATATTTCGTTTCTTGGTTAAATCCCTAGACGTGGTATGCAAGGATAGATAGGTAATGCTTTAGGATCCCTATAAAAGAAGCGAAAGAAGTTATAATGAGAAACTATATTTTATAATTTAACATACAATCTTCCGAGACATGAGATTGATTTCTAAATTTGTCTTGAGTAATAAATAGAGATTAGTAGAAATTATATGATTGAATTGGTGGAAATCGAAAAGCCTAACAACCCTTTCTCATTTTGGTTACGTCTTTGTTATTTATTTATTATTTCATTTTGTCTCGAACATCTGAAAAATTGTTAAGCATCATCTTATTTGATTACTTTGTTTTTGGTATTAGTCAGTAGGGTATTTCACACTCCTCGTGGGAACGACCTGTACTTGCCATTGTCTACTAGTTAGACGCTGTGCACTTGCAGTATTATTGTAGGTTTGCGAGCCTACCACAAATGCAGCATTACATTGTAAACACATTTGGCTAACCGATGAAGCTTATTGGCCGACACAATGAAGATTCATTAAGGAAACGCAAGACATGGCCAAAGTGACAAATGCAACATGCGATGTTCGCATCGATGCATATCCATGGAATCGAGTTGGCCCAAGCTCAAGGAGGATGCAAGAGTGAAGAATAAACTAAGAGTTGGTCTATGGCATATATTCAAGGTTGGAAAAAGCTTGAATAATGCAAACAAGTTGGGAATTCAAGAGTTGCATTGCTGTTGTCAAGTTAACTGGCGAAGTGAAGCATATATGACCCATGAGTAACTAGAGTGAGCTTAAGGAGCTGGCCTCGACGTTTGATGCTTGAGAATTGTACGTGCATGAGTTTAGAATGATTAGCATGCAGGGCCAAGAGGGCTGAACTTTGGCGTAAGGCAGAATCTATTATACCAAAACAAGTGGCGCAATACGGCTCAAGTGACGGTAGCAAGTCAGTTACGAGCTTCACAAGCATGCCAATGATGCGTGATTAAGAGGAGCGATTATAAATGAGTTTAAAAGTGTGGGAGAAAAGTTGTAACTGCTAAAGAAAAGGTGTTGGATGATTGGCGCGAGTTGGAGAAGAACTGTCCAGTTAGCACAATTATTGGCGGTTAGCAGAACTGCTTAATGGGATAGATGGCTGTCCCATGCGTGTGTAACGGTTATGCACGGTTTGGCCAAGTAAATCTGCTGCATAAATAGTCCTAAGGAGGGGAAAATTCGGCAAGCTTGCATAGAGAACATATGTGAGAGTGAGGTCTGCATATGTGAGTGAATATAAGAGTTTTTGTAAGACTAAGACTTGGTTCAAGGGTGAACAAGTCTGTGTAAGTCCCCAAGTGGGAAAGTTTTGTATTTCTTCCCTTTGATGCAATAAAAAGAGTTGATTGTGTCATGTTCTAAGTGTTCTTGGTTGGCTAATTGTTGTTGGTAAAGTATGGCAAAGATTGAATGTATTATGGGATGTATTTGATGAGTTTAAAAAAGGCTATAAAGACTTCAGCTGATTAACCTGAAGTGTTGGATGTTTTCATAGGTGCAAACTTATATGGCTGAAATGCAAGTGGGTGAAGTTTTATTCACAGAACCATTGTGCTGTCGGGTTACACTTTCGAAGAAAATTGCTAAGGCATTTGAAGGTGTGACAATACGGGTATCAGAGCTGTGTTTGGTACACAGTTCGAGTGTATTTTTTTGGATAATACACTAGTGTTTCTTTCCCTCTAAACCTATTTTTCTATGAGCAAGTAAATGGCGCATTATTTTCATAGTATTGCATTAGAAATGAGTTCTAATGGCATGATAATCGACGAAGAACTACCGTGTACGTTTATTCAACTTGAGGAGTATGGTGATCTTGGTGACATAACCATTGATTTCAGTGCAGATGGCATTGATATCCCTGTTGTTTCAGAAGATAAGGGCATGCTAGACCTACTAGATGGAAGAACATCAGATTGGTTTAAAGAATTCAATGGCAAGGTAAGTCTTTGTGTGAGACAAGGTGTACGATGCAACCCTTTTGAATTGCGAAACCAATGCTGAAGTGACTGAATTGAAGGTGAAATTTAGTGACATAAAGACCATACTAACAAGCCATGCGAAGAAAATGTCAGAGTAAGTGGCAGACATTCGTGGGTTAATCAGTAACTGCATGTTTGTAGGGGCAAACGTGCATGGAGAAAGATCAAACCGAGTATCCGAGCCAAGAATTTACGCAGGTTCTAGAAATGCTAGAGAAATTGAGAATTTCTTGTATGACGTTGAGGCATACTTTGAGGATAATGGAACTGGGGAAGAACAAAAAGTAACTCTCAGGAGGCAATTACCTTGGTGGTGATGCAAAGGTTTTGTGGAGAACTCTGCTGCAAGAAGATGAAGCTGCTGGTTATGCCAATCCTATTTCATGGAATGACATAAAAGATGGGCTGAGATGTCAGTTCTGGCCAAGCAATGGTGCCTGGTATGAAAGAGAAAGTTTACGTAGGCTACGAATGACGGGTACACCACAGGCCTATGCTGAAAACTTCCTTGCATTGGTGCAAGAAGTACGTGGCATGAGTGAAGAAGATAAGATGTTCCAATTTAAGGTGGCGCGAGTTGAGTGTGATTGTTGAACTTAAGAAGCAAAATCCAGAGTATCAGATGGATATTCAAGTGGTAAGAGGACTTACTAGTTGCACAACGACTGAAGATGTGCAAAGCTGTGAAGGTGAAGCCAAAAGCAAGGAAAATCAGAGGCGACAAAAGCGTAAGCATAATCCAAAGGAAGATGAATTATTCCCTTCAGCCCGGAAGTATAGGGGATGTTTCATTTACAAAGGTTTGCATTTCGCAAGAAGCTGTCCACTCAAGGCACAACTCAATACATCAGTTGGGGATGACTATGTGAGTCATTCTAGCAAGATTCATGAAGGCCGAAGTGAAGGTTCAAGGAAGAGACCACGCAGCAACGGTTGTCACAAGACTTTGATAAGAGTAGAAACTAAGACATAAACAAGAAGGTGTGTTGCTGTCTCCTTTGGCAACATCTAGTGCAGAAAATGTGGTATTTTCTGATCTTGTTTGACATAACTTAGTTTGACAGTTGTTGCAAACTCTGTGTGTAGAGTTTGGTTGTACAGACTTTGATTTGAGTCTTCAAGTTTGTATATACTTTTCTTTGGTGTAAGCATGTTGCGTTATTATTAAAGTTTTAGCTTTACAAAAGTGATCAAGTGTATCAATCATGTAATGGTACATGGTCTTGTTATGTAAGAGCAGTAATGAATGAAGGTGTTTTCGTGTATAAAGCCTTGCCTCTTTATTTACGATGTAAAGCTAGTTCATGGTAAGATGCTGCAAGTAGCATACTTAGCCTAACGTATGCAATAACAAGACAAGTTGAAACCTAATAATCAAAGCATAGGACAAAGGTCCTAGTTGATGTAGAAATGATGTTGCCGTTTGGGGATTTCAAAATGGCACGACAACAAATGGGCGGCGACAGTGCAAGCAATACAACAAGTTAGGGATCATTTTATCAACAAGCATGAGTTTGGTAGAACTCATGGCCTTCGAGAAAGACATACACACTTTCAAGGAAATTAGCAATGCAGTTCAAAGAAGTATTCGGAGACATATTGGCTTTGAAGGCATAGAATATGGACAACTAAAGGGTTAGCTAATGATATGTCCAAGAGATAGTTAGTCACAGTTTTAAATGGGTTGTGCAACTCAATAGTTTTGTTTCACGGAAGTTAAGCAAAAAAAAACTCACCATTTTAGTACGGGTATGCAAGATGGCATAAGTATAGAGTTTATACTTGGTGGCCACATTCAGCGAAATGAGTTCTTGAAATATGTTTTGCATAACCAGAATTTGGCGAGGCATGAAGTATTGTATGCGGGTGTCTAATGCAAAGAGAACCCCGATTACTTTGTAACGTGCTTAATGAGTATCGTGGAGAACAACAGTTCAACAGAGAAATAGTCCTTGTCACGTTGAGTGAGATGCAAGAGGTAAAGTCGGGAAGCGATGGCAATGATCATGGTGATCAGATTGAAAAGAATCATTAGGTGCATACACTTAGGCATAAATGATTCAATGAGAGATTCAGGCCAAAACTTGGAAGAATTGGATAAATAAGAATTTCAGATTTGCATTTGGGTGTTGATGCATGATTTGAGTAGCAGCATAAGCGTAGTGCATGACGCCGAGAAGTGGCTCAAGTATATGAGATCAATGGCAAAGAAGTAATCTAAGTGATGGTATTGGGTAATAGGCATAAAAGTTTTGGCAAGAACGAGGGCCAAACAAATTTGCTGAATTCTGAGAATGGCGTAGAAGGGTACAAGAGCGAAGAACAAGTATATTAGATATATTAGGTTGCATTCAACGAGGGCGTTGAACGCATTAGGTGGGGGAGGTCTATGACGGTACTGCAGGTCACGCACAATGATTACGCGTTATAGAGTTGCAGGCCAAGTCAGAGTTCCGCCGTAATGGTGCAATGCGCAGCCATAATAGCACAATGTAAGCTATAACAACGCAACGCAAGCCATAATAACGGTATTACTGTATAGATTGGCAAGTGTCAAGAATGGCATAAACCCACAGGGCTAATGTAGTGCAAATGCAACATTACATTGTAAACACATTTGTCTAAGTGATGAAGCTTATTGGCCGATACAATGAAGCTTCATTGAGGAAAGGCAAGACATGGCCAAAGTGATAGATGCAACATGCGATGTTGGCATCGATGCATATCCATGGAATTGAGTTGGCTCAAGCTCAAGGAGGATGCAAGAGTGAAGAATAGACTAAGATTTTGTCTATGGAATATATTCAAGGTTGGCCAAATCTTGAATAATGCAAACAAGTTGGGAATGCAAGAGTTGCATTGCTGTTGTCAAGCTAATTGGCGAGGTGAAGCATATATGACGCATGAGTAACTAGAGTGAGCTTAAGGAGATGGCCTTAATGTTTGATGCTTGAGAATTGTCCGTGCATGAGTTTAGAATGATAAGCATGTAGAGACAAGGGGGCTGAACGTTTGCGCAAGGTAGAATACAGTATGCCAAAACAAGTGGGGCAATATGGCTCAAGTGACGGTTGCAAGTCAGTTACAATCTTCACAAGCATTCCAATGATGCGTGATGAAGAGGAGCGGTTATAAATGAGTTTAAAGGTGTGGGAGAAAAGTTGTAACTGCTAAAGAACAGGTGTTGGATGATTGGCGCGAGTTGGAGAAGAACTGTCCAGTTAGCACAATTATTGGCCGTTAGCAGAACTGCTTAATGGGATAGATGGTTGTCCCATGCGTGTGTAATGGTTATGCACGGTTTGGCCAAGTAAAGCTGCTGCATAAATAGTCCTAAGGAGGGGAAAATTTGGCAAGCTTGCATAGAGAACATATGTGAGAGTGAGGTCTGCATATGTGAGTGAATATGAGAGTTTTTGTAAGACTAAGACTTGGTTCAAGGGTGAACAAGTCTGTGTAAGTCCCCAAGTGGGAAAGTTTTGTATTTCTTCCCTTTGATGCAATAAAAAGAGTTGATTGTGTCATGTTCTAAGTGTTCTTGGTTGGATAATTGTTGTTGGTAAAGTATGGAAAAGATTGAATGTATTATGGGATGTATTTGATGAGTTTAAAGAAGGCTATAAAGACTTCAGCTGATTAACCTGAAGTGTTGGATGTTTTCATAGGTGCAAACTTATATGGCTGAAATGCAAGTGGGTGAAGTTTTATTCACAGAACCATTGTGCTGTCGGGTTACACTTTCGAAGAAAATTGCTAAGGCATTTGAAGGTGTATTTTTTGGATAATACACTAGTGTTTCTTTCCCTCTAAAGCTATTTTTCTGTGAGCAAGTAAGTGGCGCATTATTTTCAGAGTATTGCATTAGAAATGAGTTCTAATGGCATGATAATCGACGAAGAACTACCGCGTACGTTTATTCAACTTGAGGAGTATGGTGATCTTGGTGACATAACCATTGATTTCAGTGCAGATGGCATTGATATCCCTGTTGTTTCAAAAGATAAAGGCAGGCTAGACCTACTCGATGGAAGAACATCATATTGGTTTAAAAAATTCGATGGCAAGGTAAGTGCTGTAGCAGACAAGGTGTCTGATGCAACCCTTTTGAATTGCGAAACCAATGCTGAAGTGACTGAATTGAAGGTGAAATTTAGTGACATAAAGACCATACTAACAAGCCATGCGAAGAAAATTTCAGAGTAAGTAGCAGGAATTCGTGGGTTAATCAGTAACTGCATGTTTGTAGGGGCAAACGTGCATGGAGAAAGATCAAACCGATTCTCCGAGCCAAGAATTTACGCAGGTTCCAGAAATGCTAGAGAAATTGAGAATTTCTTGTATGACGTTGAGGCATACTTTGAGGATAATGAAACTGGGGAAGAACAAAAAGTAACTCTCGCAGGCAATTACCTTGGTGGTGATGCAAAGGTTTTTTGGAGAACTCTGCTGCAAGAAGATGAAGCTACTGGTTATGACAATCCTATGTCATGGAATAACATGAAAGATGGAATGAGATGTCAGTTCTGGCCAAGCAATGGTGCCTGGTATGCAAGAGAAAGTTTACGTAGGCTACGAATGACGGGTACACCACAGGCCTATGCTGAAAACTTCCTTGTATTGGTGCAAGAAGTACGTGGCATGAGTGAAGAAGATAAGATGTTCCAATTTCTGGCTGGCGCGAGTTCGAGTGTGATTGTTGAACTTAAGAAGCACAAAATCCATAGTATCGAGATGGCTATTCAAGTGGTAAGAGGGCTTACTAGTTGCACAACGACTGAAGATGTGCAAAGCTGTGAAGGTGAAGCCAAAAGCAAGGAAAAATTTGTAGGCAGCAAGTGTAAGCATGATCCAAAGGAAGATGAATTATTCCCTTCAGCTCGGAAGTATAGGGGATGTTTCATTTACAAAGGTTTGCATTTCGCAAGAAGCTGTCCACTCAAGGCACAACTCAATACATCAGTTGGGGATGACTATGTGAGTCATTCTAGCAAGACTCGTGAAGGCCGGAGTGAAGGTTCAAGGAAGAGACCACGCAGCGAAGTTGCTGCGCACTTTGATAAGAGTAGAAACTAAGACATAAACAAGAAGGTGTGTTGCTGTCTCCTTTGGCAACATCTAGTGCAGAAATTGTGTTATTTTCTGATCTTGTTTGACATAACTTAGTTTGACATTTGTTGCAAACTCTGTGTGTAGAGTTTGGTTGTACAGACTTTTATTTGAGTCTTCAAGTTTGTATATACTTTGCTTTGGTGTAAGCAAGTTGCGTTGTTATTAAAGTTTTATCTTTCCAAAAGTGATCAAGTGTATCAATCATGTAATGGTACATGGTCTTGTTATGTAAGAGCAGTAATGAATGAAGGTGTTTTTGTGTATAAAGCCTTGCCTCTTTATTTACGATGTAAAGCTAGTTCATGGTAAGATGCTGCAAGTAGCATAGTTAGCCTAACGTATGCAATAACAAGACAAGTTGAAAGCTAATAATCAATGCATAGGACAAAGGTCCTAGTTGTTGTAGAAATGATGTTGCCGTTTGGGGATTTCAAAATGGCACGACAGCAGATGGGCGGCGACAGTGCAAGCAATACAGCAAGTTAGGGATCATTTTATCAACAAACATGAGTTGGGTAGAACTCATGGCCTTCGAGAAAGACACACACACTTTCCAGGAAATTAGCAATGCAATTCAAAGAAGTATTCGGAGACATATTGGCTTTGAAGGCGTAGCATATGGACTACTAAAGGGTTAGCTAATGATATGTCCAAGAGATAGTTAGTCACAGTTTTAAATGGGTTGTGCAACTCAATAGTTTTGTTGCACGGAAGCGATGGCAATGATCATGGTGATCAGATTGAGAAGAATCATTAGGTGCATACACTTAGGCATAAATGATTCAATGAGAGATTCATGCCAAAACTTGGAAGAATTGGCTAAATAATAATTTCAGATTTGCATTTGGGTGTTGATGCATGATTTGAGTAGCAGCGTAAGCGTAGTGCACGACGCCGAGAAGTGGCTCAAGTATATGAGATCAATGGCAAAGCAGTAATCTAAGTGATGGTATTGGGTAATAGGCATGAATGTTTTGGCAAGAACGAGGGACAAACAAGTTTGCTGAATTCTGAGAATGGCGCAGAATGGTACAAGACCGAAGAACAAGTATATTAGATATATTAGGTTGCATTCAACGAGGGCGTTGAACGCATTAGGTGGGGGAGGTCTATGACGGTACTGCAGGTCACGCACAATGATTACGCGTTATAGAGTTGCAGGCCAAGTCAGAGTTCCGCCGTAATGGTGCAATGCGAAGCCATAATAGCACAAAGTAAGCTATAACAGCGCAACGCAAGCCATAATAACGGTATTACTGTATAGATTGGCAAGTGTCAAGAATGGCATAAACCCATTGAGGCTAATGTAGTGCAAATGCAACATTACATTGTAAACACATTTGTCTAAGTGATGAAGCTTATTGGCCGACACAATGAAGCTTCATTGAGGAAAGGCAAGACATATCCCATCTGATATGCAAAGACATCTAAATTCTCCAATTGCTTCACAAGTAGCGGACTCACAGCCATAAATTTCTTCTCCAATTGCCTCACAAGTAGCGGACTCACAACAGGGAATTACAACTAATGAAAATGAGAGTAACTCCCCAGCATACTAAACCAAAACGTGGGTTTTAAGAAAGACAAAAACTGTTGAAAATTGGGATATTGGACGCATTTGGTCTGTCCAAAAGTATGTCCTAATTTTGGTGTACTATTTCTTAAAGGACGGACTGTCTACGTTCAAAATCAACGAAAAATTCAATATGATGAAAACTAACTACTGACTGTGTTTGTCAAAAAATTAAGTTTCAAGATTTATCCCAATCTAATTCAGCCGAGTCAGTTTCAGGCTGATAAGATTCATCTGTTCAATATGAATGTTATTCCTTTCTTATTTTTCCCTTTCACTTAACTATTTTTTATATTAATACTCGAGACTAGCCAACATAAATAATTTCTCATAAATCAGCAGATTCTATTAAAATTAACTTGAATTCAGTGAACAATTTGACAACCCAGACATCACAATTTAAACAACAAAAGCCACATATTCCATTCATGTTCAAAACAACAAAAAACAAAAAACAAAAAAAACAACTTGATCAATTTCCAAGTGTGAAGATACGTATTGTTGTGGCCATTTAATCGTCCCACCGCAAAAATATCTCAAGTGTTCCATCTCTAACACATTGTTCTATATTGCTATTGATGATTTCATCTATAAGGATTCCATAATTTCATCATTTTGTGGTGCAGGTGCATCTTCTTTCTCCTTTACATTCCTCAAGACGGATCCAATCACCAAATACTGTCCACAGTTAAACAAAACATGTAAGTGTGCATGCGAACAACAGTTCAAGCATAAACCATAAGAAAAATTAGATCACCATATTATGGCCCACGAAGATCATAAAAGAAATGGAAGGGCATATTAAAGACAAATTGTGACTGATAAAGTTCGATCATAGAGCACTTCTAGTTTTATCTTAGTATTAACTAATGGTTGAATCCTAGTTAATACAAGATGGAGAAAGAAATGGAAATCTTACCGGTTTGTTATAGTGGAAATTGAAAACATATCCTTCCTTTTAGTGGGCCTTCAAAATTATCCCTCTCAACAATAATAATGTCCCTCCCCTTTCTAAAAGGAAATAATTATATTTTTAATAACAAAAATATCCGTGATAAGATTTACAAAGACATCGTTCCTTTATATTTAATTTCAGATCTAAAATTACACTTTGTTTTTCCTCCCAAAAACACCCGCTACCATCATCGCCGTTTCTTCTTGTTTTCTTTGCCTTCGTTAATGGTGATGACGTTGGTGGTGGAGGATATCAGATCTATTTTCTTACATAATTTCATAGATATCTATTTTATTAGCTGATTATGATGATGATGGTGGCGGCGATGGTGGTGGTGGAGTAGGATATTTGTTCTTGTTCCGCCAGGTGTTGTTGTTGATGATGGCGACGATGATAGAGGTGATGGTCATGGCGGTGGTGGAGGAAGATATAAAATCTTTATTCTATTAGATGATGACGACGGTGGTGGTGGTGGTGGTGCAGGAGGAGGAAAATATCAGATCTATGATTAGAATGATGGTGGTGACGGCGGCGATGGAGAAGGTATGCATTTCAATCCATGATTGTTTCAATTGTATAATGAATTGTTGTTTCAATAGACAAATGGGAACTCCTTCACTGGTCTCACTATTACACACTATGGATTAGGTTTTTAATGTTGTAATGGAGTTTTTATATGTTTATGAAGCTGTTGTTGTTTATGAAGCTACAAGTGATGATCAATTATTGTTGTTTATATGTTTTTATGGGATCAATTGTTGTTGTTGACACAATTTTTATGGATCAACTATGAATGTTGATCCATTTATGGGATCAACTCCTGTTGTTGACCCAATTTATTATGGGATCAACTATTGTTGTTGATCCTTTCAACTCCTATTGTTGACAACATTTCCTTGGATAAGTATAATCATGCTTGTAGTTTAAATCATGTAATTTTCTTCCAATGTTGAACTTGTGGTGCAATGGAAGCATGACTGACTCCATGTAAGATGATGCGTGTTCGACTCACGCCAAGTTCACTCCATTTACATGGATCAACTTTCATTGTTGATTCAATTTAGTGGATCAACCACCATTGTTGATCCTTTTTTTTTTGGATCAACAATTGTTGTTGATCCCTAAATTGGATCAACTTCTACCGTTGGTTCTATTTTTATTTGGATTAACTCCTATTGCTGATACAAAATTATCTGAACCAGTAGTGGCGGCGGTGGTGGCGGTAGTGGCGGCGACGACGGACTAGTGGTGGTGGCGGCGACGGACTAGTGATGGTGGATAATTGTTGGTGGTGTAATGGTGGTGGTGAAGGAGTGGTGGTGGCGTTGGTTGGTAGGTGGTGGTTGTTGAACGGTGGTTGTGGAATGGTAGTTGAATGTTGGTGGTGGTGGTGCTAGTGGTGGTGGTGAAGTGGTAGAGGAAGAAATTTGATGCATTTTGAAATAAAAAAAAATATTATATGGGTGAGGGTATTAAGGTAATCTAATTTTAAATGGATAAGGTTATTAAAAAGTATGGACATATTTATTGTTGTATAAGGACATATTTATTGGGTGTCAAAAGTAGGGACATATAAATAATGTACCCATTGTTATACACTGACTTGTGTCACACTAGTCTTCTTAAACTGCAGGTCTAAAAGTTTCCGGGCTACCATACTGTAAAAATCATGAATGGAGAAAATGATGTGCGCGATCAACTGAGTTATAAAAGACGGCGCCTCGGCGCGACTTCCGCCTAATTTTTTACCGATTTTTTGAATTAGGCGTTTGACCGCCTAGGCGCCGATTTCGACCAATATTTGATAAATAGGCGCCAACTTTTACCGATTTTTTTGAATTAGCCCACTAAGAAAATTAGCCCAAGTTAACCTTAGGGTTTATCATATCTTCCCTGGTCCTTCTCTTTCTCCAATTTCAGCTGCACTTCTTATTCTCCCCTTCTTCTCTCTATTCTTCTTCTTCTTCATCTCATCTTTAGAGTTTTTAAAAAATGGCTTCTACCAACACAAGACAAACGCTGCTGATGTTAAATTAGATGGGATAATTGTTGGTGATGTTGAAGAGACAATGGACTATGGCAATGAACGAGAAGAAGATATCGAACTCTAAAGCTCATAAGACTGTTTAAGTGTTAGTTTTTAATTCGTAACTTAGGACAGCTTTGTTGTTGTGTTGTTCTTTTAGGTATTTAGAAACTTAAGAGCGGTGAGTAACAAAAGTATTGATTCTAAGTAGCAAATCTTAAGATTATTGAATGATATATCTATTTAGTACATGGTTTATTTAGCCCTCCATCTCTTGGTAATATTATGTATGCATTAATTTTTTCCTGACTAGTCGACGACTAGTCTCTCCAGGCGCTTGGCGCTACTCAGCCGCCTGACACCCGCCTTACGACTTTTACAACTCAGGCGATCGATCAGTAGAATAAAGCATGTCCTAGCTGATCGCAACATTAACGCATTTAATGCCTATTCATCTACCAACCAAATCCGCTGTGACAACAATTATTTTATGCCTCTCCTTACAACCTTTATAACAAGTCAACCTATGAAATATCAGAAAGTAAGACTAAGTCTTATGGGGTGCTAGTCTAGCACCTAGATTAACAGTCAGGAATACCTCCTAAGTCTTATGGGAGTGCTAATCTAGCAACTAGATTAGCAGTCCAGTCAGCCCAGCGCTGTAAATCTCAACCGTCAGATCAAAAATAAATCTCTCAGCGCTAAACCATTCCGCGAAAAGGTAGTTTTTCAAGCGCTGAATCATTCAGTGTAACTATTTAGCATGCTAGTTCACATGCTAGCAACTGGTAGGAGAGAGAACTAGTGTTAAATTTTTTGCCACACTTTTTTTTTTGAATTGCAACACTTAATTGCTAATCTAGCACCTCCAATCTAGCCCATAAGACTGAGTCTAAAATTCAGGCACATCAGTAGCTATTGCTAAAATTCTACCACAAATAATGGACCATTATTTAAAAATAATAATTGAAGTAGTACACTTGTACACTAAAAAATCACAAGAAGATCCACTAGAGAACTTACTCCTTCATGCATACACATCAAATATTGTAACAAGATCGTACACACTTAAATATCTAAGAAACAAGAGAATGTATACCTTGAGACTATGTCTGTGTTAACTATGCTAGTGTTAATATCAAATGATATTCAATTTACATAGTGTTTCTGCCATATACCATTGTGAAACCTCAACAAGACATAAAGAAAGAAACTTTAAAACGCTCGCCTTCAATTTTGCAACGCTTAGACATTTGACCCCCAAGTATCATAACGTTGATTATTTTTGCAGCAACACTGTCAAAGAGATCGGCACCTCCTAAGCCAAAATTTAAAACATCATAAGATTCATAACAGGGTTCAACACAATCTCTAAAACAAAAGAACATTAATACAACTCTTAAATGTATCTCTCTTACCTCAGCACGATTAAATTGATTGTGATGGGAGAGATATTTATATAACTTTTAAGTTAATGAAAACCAACGTCCGGCAGTGCATAATCTCTTCTTAATTATGACGTAAATATTTTCATTCATATACAAGTTTTATAAAGTATTATCCGATTAATTTGAGACATATACTTATGATGATTTCTGGATTTTAAGAAAACCACGTTGGACAAGATATATTGACTTCAAAAGCCATAAAAAAAAATGTCCAAAAAATTGTAGTTCATACAAATTAAAAATTAACCATGGATTTTATTGGTTACAAGAAAAATATGGAAATAAAATATCCAATTTCGTGACCTCGAGGGCCAACGAGATAATGGTTTAGATTGAAGTTATTGGACACTCTATTTATCGAAAAAAAAAAAAAATCAATCAAGATCAATATGTATAGTCACTACAAGGATTAATGATATTGGCTAACAAGCCGGGTGCACACCCATTGATCTTGAGTGTACAATTATATTCTAATTCCAATTGGAACAATCCCAAAATTTGGAGATAATTACCACGAAGAAAATTAAAATTGCAAAAATATCCAACAAGAATGCAACAATTCCTCGTTTTATTGGTATTTGGTTGATGAAGATTTCTATGGTGGAATAGAAATCAAAAACCAAAAGTGGCTAAAAGTTCTTGGAATGCCAATTTTTACATCCCTTATAGAAAAAAATGGGGAAAAACCAATATCAATTGGTTTGTACAATTTACCAAAATTCAATTGACAAAATATAAAAAATATTGTCGTTTGATCCATCGCATTGGAAAAATCCACTTTGTGGTTAACGGATGGTTTCTTGTAAAAAGAAAAACAGAAATCATATAGATAAATCACATGATCCTTGTATAGAGGACAAGGATACCAAATTTAATTGGCCGTAGGTTTTTCAACCATGCATGTGATTAAATATCGTAAAGGTAGGATGACACCAATTTTTGGTGATTACAGTTTCATTAAAGGAATAGAAACTGCAAACCATCTTTCGATAATTTTTTTTTTATATATAAAAGGATTAGAGAAGAAAGGAAATCAAACTTTTTAATATAGTTGATCCCCGATATCCCATAAATATAGATTATGTCTTTTAGGACTAATCAATGGATTTTAATTGCACCCAAAAAAATAAAAACTTCGAGAATACTCTCGTAATCGGGATTGATAGGATATACAAAATCCATAAGAAAGAAATAGAGGTTGATGTGTAAACACCGGTAAAAGAAACACCTCCTTTATTCATCCATTGATCCACATAATCCCATCCACATAATCACTGTTGGATATAATTTTATATTAAGAGTAAAAGATGTTCTGCGTATTCTGGTCAAACAAAAACTTAATAAACTTGTAAACATGTTGTATGTTGAGCTATGTCTACAAAGAAACAAACAATTGTCAGTAGTTACCAGGAGCAATTTTGAGAATTCGGTCAAACGAATAAAACAAAAAGAAGGAACAGTAAGATGCTATTTACTGTTCATAACGCCGTTTCTTTTATGGTTGCTCATGTTCAAAGATTCCAAAGACCTATGATAAAGCCAACAGAAACATCATTAGAATTTTTCCCTTTTCTAATAAATCAAAGTAAAATAAATTAAATCAAGAAAGAAGGTTAAGTTGTAGAGGATCGTTCTCCGTTTTCATAGCTCAGTTGGTAGAGCAACGTGCGTGATAACGTCTTGTAATATAGAGAAAGAGGAGAAGAAGACACAAAGTAAAGGGAGAAAGAGAAGAAGAATTCTATTAATGTGTACAATAAACAAACATTAGAGCCTCTATTTATAAGGCTAGACACAAGGACATTTCAGTAATAAACGAGATTTACCCTCGATATTCTTAACATAATTACACGTTTATAACATCTTTAAAATAATAGGATTTGGGTGGTTATCCCAAGCCTATTATTTTATAGAAGTTATACTGTAACACTTTTTTTTTCCAACCGTTATGTCGGCAAAAGTATGACCATTTTGTGACCAAATTATAAAAGTATGATCGTTTTGTAACCAAATTACAAAAAGTATTGATCATTTTGTAAATGGCCCTTTCTTATTCAACAACCAACATATTCAAGCTCAAAGAGTCATGATTCAAAGAAAACAACATGTTTGAGAAGGTTTGTAATAGTGGGTTTGTCTCCTATTCAAAATTGCAGGTTGAAAGAGAGCTCACACGACAACCGAAACGGATATGTCATAGTTACCTGCTTCACGCTCATGATGATGCTTGACAAAACGCCTAAACAACCCGCTTAATTATACCAGGCTAGCCATGGCCAGATGTGGTATACAATGGATTATGAGAGGATTTTGCCAACATGGAGCTGAAGTGTGGTCCAACCGTTGATCTTTCTTTTTATTTGGCAAGTCAATGTGAAATGAACGGTCAGTGATTTTCCGTTTCTTAGAAAACATTTTATCCATAAAAAACGTACTCAATAAAACTAGGGACTTATTGCGGGGCTTGACTCTTCCATGTGGAAAGACAATTAGGAATGGCTTGGGAACCTGGTCTTAATGGCTTAATGGCAAAAAAAAAAAATGGAAAATGGGTCATTTGTCCAAAAAATTTTAAAACATGGTTTAAATGGACGAGTAAAAATTATTTTGGGTGAAATAGACAAAAAAAATAAGCAAAGATGAAACTGGATTCATCCTGTCTTAAACTTAAAAAATAGCGAGGATGAAACTGGATGCATCCTGATGTAAATTAAAAATAAGAAAAATAATTTGAAAATGGGTAAGATGAAACTGGTTACATCCTGTCTATTTTTATATTTTTGTCCATTTAAACAATATCAAAATCTAAATGTCTTTGTCACCCAGGAATTATTAATTTTGGTCTTTTTAACCAATTTTGTGAAAAAAATAAAAAATTGATGAATTTAACGTCGATTTATTTTTACTTTGATTTTGTACGAGGAGGGTACACTCTTGTAAAAAAGGTCCAATTTTATAATGGATAGATCTCCAAAATATTGGTAAATCTTGGAACTAATGTCCCGTATCAAAAAAGATACTATATAATACCAAATTAATTTCCAAAACCTAAAGCAGGTAATTACTTCACGATGTACTTTATTTTTATTTCATAAGATAACCTCTTTAATACCGTATAATATTAGTTATAAAAATCTTAAAAAATAATTACTTCCCGATTTTTACTTTATTTTTTTTCCAAAAATAATCTCATTAATACCAAATAATATTAATTTCAAAAAGATCATATACAAAACTTCCTAACTTACCCATAAATATCATAAAAATCCTGTAGCAACAACATGAATATATATATACTAAGGGTTCTCCAAATAAAGATCATTGCCTTATTTTATTAAAATCCAAACAAAAGTGATGCATCAACCAATCTCATTGCATTCCCTCTTTTCATTATTCCTCTATGTTTCTCTTATTCTAAACTATTATGGAGGAGTTACTGTGAATGGAGATATAGTCAGAAAGTTTTGTAAGGATGAATCGATAATTGATCCCCATCTAAATTATGACTTTTGTGTTTCATCTCTAGAAGCAAGCCCTATGAGCAAAACTTCCGATATTTTCGGACTTGCTGTAATATCAATGGAGCTATGTTCGAACAACGCAACTTACATTCATACATTTATTAAGGGAATTTTGAAGGATGGAAAAGAAGAACCGAGAGCCAGGATATATCTGGAGCATTGTATGGAGTTTTACTCTACTGCTGTAGAAGATGTTCAAGAAGCCGTGGAAGCATTTAATGGTAAAGATTATGATACTTCCCTCATACGTGTGAGCGCTGCCATGACGGAAGCAGTTACTTGTAAAATTGGGTTTACAGAAAGTGGTGTTGATTTTAGTCTATTAAAGAAACAAGATTATGATTTTAATCAGTTAACTAAAATTTCTATAAAAACAATTGCGAAAATACACGATTCAAAAATGTAATATTTGAAGTTATAAAGAGGTTTTTTGTTTTATGCATAACTAGATTAGTACCCGTGCTACGTATCGGGCTTTTTTTTTCCTCCTTTTAACCATTTTTCTGATTTGGTGTGCGCAGTGCTTCGCCTCGCCCCGTGGCAAAGTGTTTTTTATTTAGTGTAGTCCAGTCCCGTCTCGATGCATTAAATAAGTGGAAAAAGTACAAAAAAATTATGTGCAAATTTTATTTATTTTTTTCGTTTATTTTCGCAGAAATATGAGAGTTTTTTTCTCATTATGTATTATTTTGGAAGAGAGGGTTTTCTCTCCGTTTCAGTAACTTGGTGCGCCCGTATGGATTTGTGCCCGTGCTACGCATGCGGGCATTTATTTTCTTTTAACTTGGTATTTGCGATGTATTTTTGATTTGGCATGCGCGGGGCTTCGCCCCACCCTGTGGCAATGCATTTTTAATTTGTATAGCAGGACGAATATGTCAGATAGGTGAAAAAAAGATAAAAAAATATGTGCCGAAACTTTTTTATTGATAATTTGCTCCGTTTAAAATCCACACGGCAAGTGAAAATCCCTTCAATGACAATCAATGCAAAACTGAACAAAGAAAAGTTGAGGTTTGGATGTTAGACACAAAATAATTTCCCTTTTTTTTTCCGAAAGGATAAGTTATTCGATTGAAAAGCATACCAACACAACGGAATGATTGTGGAAGAAATTCACAGAAGGAAGATTAGAAAGATTGATTCGGAGAGTTTGATTTTTTAACCCTTACCTCGTGTTCTTAGCTCCTGTCAATGTAACCTCTTAGATTACAATGGAGAATAGGATTTGCAAAGTATTTTCATGATCAAAGATTTTAATTTGATTCTTGGCGAATCCTTATCATGATTGAATCCTTATCATGGTTTGTTTATTAATTAATGAAAGTCGTAAAGATCAAAGTTGTGCAACTCATTAGGAAATTTTTCCCATTTGGATCTTAATTTAATAAGATAGAAATGTGTGTATTATCCTCGTTACAGGGAAGTAGCTATGGATTTACTTAATCCCAAAACAGTAGTGATAAGGGGTCTCGTGAGATAAGTGGTCTTCGACTCTTGCGTTCTTACTTTGACATATGCGTTTATTGGTCTTCTATTGTTCGGTTTGGTTGTCTATGTTTCAGAATATTTTTGTGGTCAACGTCCTAGATTGAGGAAGTTTCCCGTTATACGTCCATCGAATTTTGTACGGGAAATCAATTTGTATTGAATTTTTTTTTTCATGGTTTGACGGAAGTATTGTCCACCTAAGACGGGGTTACTAACGTGCAGTTAAGTATTTGGTGTAAATACGGTGTAAAAAAATTAATTAGATTAAAATTCTCACGGAAGTGTTGTCCACCTTTTTTTTTTATTGACGGCGTTACTAACGGACAGTTAAATAACTGATGTAAACAGAGTGTAACCCCATATTTAATATTCCGACCAATAGAGTTATGCCAAGTGTCCTCACCATAGCTTCTACATTAGAAAATGCCTATTTTAGCCAATAGGACGCGAGGGGTTTCATCACCGTTCAACGTGAGAGCTTATTTTATCAAGGCCTTTAAGGGAAGATTTTGGAATTTTCGCTTTACCTTATTTTTATTTATTTTTCTCTTTCTCTTTTCTGTAGTTACTTTTTTTTTTTTTTTTTATTATTATTATTTTTTTTTTTTTTGATAATCAAACCACAAGTATTTCGATCATTCCATAAAAGATGGTTTTCAAGATAGATAAGTACATCAAAAACAATAAAACAATTACAAGTAAGATCAAAGCGCAAATAAAACGCGAAGAGAAATAGCAATCTACAACAACGACAACACCCAATTCTTATACATAGAGACTGGAGGAGGAATGGTATTCGAAATTATAATTCGACCATCTTTATGTGTAGAGAATAACCCAGAAAATCTAGATCTATTTTTTTGATGAAAAGTTGATCTTGGCCACGTTAAATCGCCGATGTACTTGTATCTCGATAACGAATCACGAACAAATCTAAGGAAAGAAACAATATGAAAGTGTAAATAGAATCGCCCTAATAGCGAAAAATGAAATCGCCCTAATAGCGAAGAGAAAATCGCTCTAATAGCGAAGAAATTTATTATAATCGACTTTTAATCACGATTAACTACAAAAGCAAGAAATCTTTGCTCAGATCCGGCCCCTATTAGAGCATCCACAATCACGACTATAATCGGGGACTATACCCAAATTTGGTCGAAAATGGAAGCGTAGTGAAACAGACTATAGGTATATTTAGTCTGGATTTCTAGGGTTTGAGACTAAAACTAGTCGTCAACCCAGACCAAACCCAAGTATAGTGGAACGAAGATATAATGAGCGTATGGTTTAAGCGTGAGTATAAAGGCCGCTTGACAGTGGGGTGTTTACTACAAGGGCGTTTGAGAGTGGGGAGGTAAGCGCTTGAGAGTGTGTGTTGATATAAAGTCTGTTAGGTTAAACAACAAACGTGCACTATAACCCCGCCCAGTGTTTGAAAAAGCATTTCATAGTGCGAGTCAGAGCGCGCTTTTTTGCGCTTTGAATAATAAACGCACTGAAACGTGCGCTCTAGAAAGTAAAAACAAGTGGGATACTTTTTTCTTCTAAAAGGCTATTCAGATATTGTCTTTATACATGAGCTATGGAAGCTAGATGTCAAAAGAGAGTAATGACATCTAATGATCACATAAAAATGTGTATAGCTTGTAAGAAGCCAGCTGTCCAAGGTGTAACAACCTATTACAATTATAATAAGCCAGCTGTCTAGTTATGGAAAAGAAAAATGAAAAACAAGAAACAGTTGTCATCAAATTCAAGACATTTCTTATTCTCTTTAAGACTACTTTCCCTCTTCTTGTGCGTACTTCTTAGTTTTCATGTAGAAAAAAAACTATACATATGTATGGTGAGGCAGCGCTTCGGTAACGCTTTTTAATGGCGCTTTGCGCTTTACTAAGAGAGCGCATCGCTTTACGCTTTCGCTTGTTTAAACACTGACCCCGCCCAATCTTCAAACGTGCACCATAACCCCGCTCATTATGAGACGTTCAATATATATCCGCCACACTAAATTCTAGTCTTCTACCTCTGTGTTTCACCTCCAAAAATGCCAAAAAAATTTAGTATTTGGTCTGGCTTTTAGTATTTAGTCCCTTCCACGACTGTGGTTGCTCTTAGAGCAACTGCAGTGGGCGACTATACCCATTTTTTTGGTCTCAGAACCAGGCGTAGCGGGACGGACCATCGACCAAATACCAGACTAAATGAACAGTGGGCGATTATATTTGGTCGGGGACCAAAGACTAAACCCAAATATAGTCGAGCGTGCATATAATGTTCGCCCCAAAACCAGGCGAACTTAAAGTTTACGCCCCACACCCGGCGGGGATATAGTTTACGCCCCACACCAAGCGGGGGTAAAATGTTCGCCCCACCATTTTTTTTTTTTTTTTTTTTTTTGTTGAGGCGAACATTATATGTGATCCTGGTGTGGGGCGAACATTATATGTGATCCCCACACCAGGCGGACATTATATGTTCGCCCCTTTTTTTTTTTTTTTTTTTTTTAGTCGGGCGGGGATAAAATGTTCGCCCCACACCAGGCGAACTTATATGTTCCGCCCCACCAAATTTAGTCGGCACCCACTGCGTCACACTGCGGACCAAACTAAAATTTGGTCTTTTTTTTGGTCTTTGATCTTTGGTAATAGTCGCGCCACTGGAGTTGCTCTTAGGAGAGGAGAAATAAAAGAACTCTGACAGAATTCTTTTATAATGTTGCAGTTGATCAATCTAATCGAGACCAATCCGTGTACCCACTGGATACCTAAAGCCAAATGAAAACGCACCCAGTACAAACATAAACAATGTTAATTTTAACTTACTGCCGACCTGTACCACAAACTTCATTCAAGGAAGTTAGTACCAAACCAAGATTCCGTGATTAGGACTTTGTAAGTTACAGTATACACACAATAAAATAAGAAAGGAGTCTGTCATAAGATTGTTAGCAATCTTGTGTATAAACTGCAATAAGACAAATAGAGAAGAAGAGAAATGCAAACCCAATTAAGCGAAACCAAAGTCGAGGCAAGGATTATATCCTCTAGCCTTAAGACAGATTCACCCCGCACTGGTGCTTACAGACTATCGATGTCTGTCTTCCAGGATACAACGACTATCTTCTCGATGTAATAGCACTCCAAACTTCGAAAAACGGCGAACCAAACTTAAAGTGATGAACTCTCTCTTGAACACAAACTTAATTGATGATTTTAGGATGCAGTAGGATGATAATTAGGTTTCTAATTGATTCCTATCTCTAAGTGTGTGCAGGGTATTTATAGAATTACTAGTATCTCTTCAATGAAGGATCATGATGCTTCAAGGATTTCTTCAAGGGGTGTGTCTCTAGAATTCCAATTTGAGTTCCCGAAGAGTTGTTTCTCTTCATGTCTGGTTAACTGGTTTTAGGTTTCTTACCGTTTCAAACTTGAAACTATCTTAACCTAACCAATAGGCCAAATTAGGATTAAGCCTATAACTATTAAACCAGCCCAACACCCAAATCCACACGGTACTAGTTCAATGAATTTTCCATTCATAATTCATATATACGAGTAGAAAATTTGATTCAATTTTCCAACAAAATGTCATCGACTCTTCACTGCTGGCTCTGGTTTTGAGAACTGTTGACAGTAGTTTCAAATCGTGCTGTCGTCTTTTAAGTTGTTTACATTTGGTTAGAGAGGCCACTCTTATGGCTCAAAGCACATCCAATGTTCAACTAGGAATACCAGCTTCATATAAGGCAGGGGCTAAAGCGTAACCAGTCTCGCACTTAATGATGCCTATCAATTATATAACTTCAGTTTTGTGCCAAGGTCGTTTTTGTAGGAGTTTTTTGCGAGCATTTGTTGTGCAAGCGGTTATATTTTCTCTGTAAACTTAATTCTCCTACTGCAACTCCAATTCTGGTTGCTAATACGAATTGGATACAAACCCATGTCTTCCTGTCCAATAGGAACTCTAAATTTCTACTTCTAAACCAATTCCAAACTTAACCCAAGCTTCATTTATTTCGAAACCGCTGAGTACTCTATAATCTCTTCCATTAATTCACTGTCAATGCAACATCACATCTCTGCTCTAGTTCGCCGCTGAACCTGAACCAACTGCCAGTTAATCAAAGACTTTCTTAGACGTCTCTGACTGGTAGCTGATCCGGTTTGTTCTTTCCCTGGCTGCTTTCGCTGTGAACTCGGGGGTTAAAACTCTTCTAAGGATTCTTACGGATACATGCCGCGCAGACATACATATCGAGAAGCAGCACCTTTTTGTTGCAGGATTAACCTTTTGTTTACAGCTACAAATCTTGTCGAAAGCAAATTGAAACTACGGGTACAATGTTGAGAAGGGTGTTCATCAGCTCTTCCTCGTCAGTTCAAAGAGGGTATTTCTCATCATTTCAAAGCCGGTCAAGAGGGGAGCATTGCTGTTGAGGAGGATCAAAATGTAGGCAAAGAGAGGAGGACGTTATGCTTATGTGGTCTCTGCAGAGAGCCGGTGGTGTTGTTAACTATGGAGCTAGCGTCACCGAAAACTTGAACTGCTCGGACATGCACAAGGTACTGTCGTTATTTCAGAAGTTCTTTTGCTGTGCACTTTTGATGATAAAGATTGACATCCTCCCATATAAGACTCAGCTTGCTTTGAACTGAGGTCGGGTTGATGCAATATCTCTCTTATCTCAATCTTAAGCTGGTAGCTGCTCAAGCTCTTTCTTGTGCCGTATTTGTTGAGAGCGGAGGAGTTGAAAAGCGAAAGGGTGAAATGAAATCCATTGTTGTTGTGAGAACCCAGTCATGGGTAAAAGAGGGATAGTTGATATTTGTTATCTGTCAGGAGTTGGCGGCAGAACTACCTGAAGTTCAGTCTACAAGCTCTTCTGTGTGAACTTTCTACAGGCTGTTAGTGTGCATCCGGTAGTCTTTGTCGCTCCGGACTCCATTCTCATTTCAAAAATCCTTTTAATTGGTCTATGCTTCTACTTAAAATCTTCTCACCTCAATTTCTCCTTCATGCTTTCTAGTCAACTTTAGAGATAGTGCATTACGATATTACTGTATAGGTTTTCAGCTGCAGTCGTGACTGTTTTTCCCTGTTTTGCAGTGTGCAGTCCATCGAAGTCGAGGAAGTTACTGACAGAGGAAGTATTTATGTGCAAGCTGATGGGGAACATCTCTGATTTCTTCCAAGTAATTTTTGCATTTTACCTTCTGCAATATATCCATTCAAATTCCAACATTATAACAATCTCTGAAGTCTAAGTGAATGAAGTTTAATTTGAAAACTGTTCTCCATGCAGGTTCTTACTTCCATTGGGAATTCCTGCATTTGTTCGATAGCCGTGGGAATGATCATTGAGATCAGAATAAAGCTTTATTATATCATAGAAATCAGTTTACATCATTTCTTAAAGAAAATACAATCTTTACAGGGAAAAAGGAATCTATTCATCATTTCTTTAAAAATAATTAAAATCTCCTCAAATTTTAAAGCAAAAGATGAAGAACCTATCAAAGTTCTTTGAATCCCAAGGGCAAAGTTCATAATAAGAGATCCATAGCCATCATTCATGTGTTTAGATTCCTCTCTCTTGATTGAGTAATCATCAGAACACCAGTTCCTCCCTCCCCATAATGATAGAATGATAGAAACTAGAGTAATCACCAGAACAGCAGTTCCTCCCTCCCCATAATGATAGAATGGTAGAAACTAGGGTCCGGCATATTCAATAACACCCAAATACCATAAATAAGATTATTACTAAGTAGAACAAAGTATTCAAGCTAAAACAAAAATAAAATTAAGCCCAGAACAAATATACTCTGATAACATCATGAACGGAATCAAAAGCATTGAGACGGAAACGATTCTAATTGAGTCCGGAATCAACCATACTAGCATTTCAAATTATATGATAATGTAAACCATGCATGAATCATAAACAATAAAATTCAGAAAAAACTAATTCCTTGAATCAAATATTATGTTGTGTAATCAACTTAACTCCCTTAATCAATAATGTGCTACTCATATCTATGGAGTGCATCAACATATTATAAAAATATAGAAGAAGAAAATAAACCAAAGCAAACCCTAGTATTATATCCTGCTCTCCAATATCTCAAAGTAGAATATAATCTGTCATATCTCCAAAGTTGTAGAAGTCTTCTTTTATATCTTCTCTTATTTTCAGTATTAGGTCAAATCTTCAAAATTCCAAGTCCAAATAATTCATCAAGCCCATATGTGAGAAATAACCCATGTAAAAATATGCTCAAAAAGTGTCGCTAGAGGTCCCCAAAAGTTGGCCGGAAACAGGTCGGAAAAGAACTCAGGTGACCGGAAAAGTCAAACCGGCCACCTGTCAAACTAGTCAACTCGGGTATACTGGGTCTACTCGGAGGGTCAGATCGTGTCAGGGTGAGTCAGGTCTGTCAGGTTGAGTCAGAGGGAGTCAGGTGGTCAAGTCGGAGTCTAACTAGCCTGACTGAGCTGAATTGCATAGGCTCAGGCCATTGCACATGCGTGAGGTGTGTGTTGCGCTTCAGCAGTGAAATCCAACCATAATGGATGTTCATACCTTCAGTTCTTCCTCCAACTGCGCAATATTACTATTTCAATGTCACCATCAATACATGTTCCTATAACACCTGTAGCAGCCCTTGAATGTAAAAATAACTGATTCAAATACCACTAACTTCAGTCTCTACCGTCCAACTCATTTTATGCAAAAGGATCAAAAAAAAATTCTCTCATTTTCCTCACTTTATCTTATCTCTTTCTCTCGTCCTCATCCTATGCCTCTCTTACTCTTTTTCTCATCTCCCCCCTTACCAGAGAAAACCCTAACTCAAAGAAACCCTAAATACCACCACTGAATCTCTTTCTCGCTCACTTTCTATGTAAAAAACTTACGGAAGTTGTAGATTTCGAACCCTAGATTTCAAAACAAAACTAAAACCCCCCAAATCTCAATGTTGGGCTTAAAAAAACAAACCCAGGATTTCAAAGTCAAAATCTCTGAAGAAAAATGCGTGAAGGTTGTGTTCTGGTGGATGAATGAAACTGATGTTGTAATCGTTACACAAAACCCCTTTTGGTAAGTCCTTCGGATCTATCTTTCCCATTTTTGATGATTCCAGAGTTCTATTTTGATTAGATCTTTACTGAAACAATTTTTTTTTTTTATTTTCTTATGTTTTGATTAGATTCATTCAAAACCCAGACTGGATTCGGGTTTTGAGTTGGATTCAGTAAAAGGGTTTAACTCGATTTTGAGTTTTCTGAAGCCAGTGATGCCAGGATAACCCCTTCTGATGAGAACCAGATTGAGAAGAAATCAGTTGAACAAAGAAAGGATTATTGCTGCTGTTAAATTGGATGGATGACTGGAATTTTTGGTTATGGTGGATTCAATTTACAAATGAGTTGTGGAGGGATTGAGCAAGATTCAGTTTCAGAAAGGGATCTGAGATTATTAGTTCCGGTGGGTATCTAAGAAGATGATGGTCTGATTGATGCTGAGAAGAACAGGGAGAAGAAGACATGGGATCTGGTGGTGTTACTGAGATTTGAGTTGGTGCTGCTAGTAACCTTTGATGCTGAAATATGAGCAGTTCTTAAAGTGCAATTAGCTGAAATTAGTGGACTGAGATATGATAGTTGAATTTTCGGTGGTTGATACTGGTGATGGTGGAGGGAACTGGCCGTGACATTGCAGTGAGCATCAAACTAATGTCACAATCTTGTGATTGCAGGTTGTTGTTGTTGTTGTTGTTATAGATAGACAATGATTAGAACACCTCTGAAATCGACGTCAAAGGGAGTACAAACTCCTGCGAGTTAATGGTGAGAGATGTTTTTTGATACTCAACATTGTCCCTTCTTGCTTAGTGAATCAATATCTTGGTTTTAGCACATGTATGGATGCCTTAATTGTCAATCTGTTTCTTTCCGCAGCAACGATATTTGCATATGGACAAACCAGTAGTGGTAATACATTTACCATGAAGGGGATTACTGAAAGTGCTGTCAAGGACATAGACGATCACATTAGAAACGTAAGTTGATTCATTTCGTTTTGTTGGAAGAAGACATTCTTTAAACAGTTGGTATTTGACCAGTTGTCTTCAGTTTTTGTCTATGAATTTTGTATCTGAATATTTCATCATATATATGTGATGTGTGCAGTCTCCAGAAAGAGATTTTGTACTAAAGATTTTTGGCATGGAGATCTATAACGAGGCAGTCATGGACTTGTTGAATCGAGACTCTGGCCCCCTTCGCCTTCTGGACGATCTGTTGGTACTTGATTGCCAGCATTTTACGAAGTTTAAGATCCCATTTGATTCATTTTTTTCTTTTTTTTTTAACCTTATGACGTATTGGATTTGTTCTGTATCCTTTTGTATGATTGTAGAAAGGGACAATTGTTGAAAGCCGGTCGAACAAGTAGCGAAGGACAATAATCATCTGACGAGTTTAATAAACATTCGTGAGGGTATGCATGTTCCTCTACTTTACGTGTAATGTGTTTTTGTTTTATATTTTGCAATTGAAAGTCACGATATATACCACGATATCTATTTGTAGCTCAAAGACAAGTAGGAGAAACTGCCTTAAACGACACAAGCTCAAGGTCACATCAGATTATAAGGCTGGTGAGTCTGATACTTCAATTCATCAATTTTTTTGGATGTCGTTAGTATTAATAACTTTTAAGTGATTCTTATGAGGCTAATAAAACCTTACAGAAAGGATCAAAGTAAAAAACTAAAAAAGCGTTAAAACCTTTTGCTTTCAGACCATAGAGATTTGTCTCCGCGAAAACTCGACCCGTGTAAAATCATTCGTAGCAAGTCTGGTATGTTACACTTCTTTTCCCTTCTTTGGATGTTCCTATTGGAGTTTACTATTGCTAAATTTGATAATTGGGTTGCTGGCTATGTTTGCAGAATCTTGTGGACCTTGCAGGAAGTGAGCGTGCAGCTCAAACAAAAACGGATGGGACGAGACTGAAAGAAGGGTCTCACATCAACTGCAGCCTTCTTACTCTAATGACAGTGATAAGAAAACTCAGGTTGATAGATAAATTGGAACGAGTAGAAGTCCTGTAAATGAGTTTTTGTTCTGACATAAACTAATATTTAGTTTTTGTCTGTTTATACAGTGCTGGATGAAGGATGGGTCATATACCGTAGCGAGATTCAAAGCTTACCCGAATATTGCAACCTTCACTTGGGGGCAATTCTCGAACTGCCATTATATGTACCATGAGTCCTACCTTGAGTCATCTGGAGAAATCACGAAACACTGTCTCATTTGCTAGTAGTGCAAAGGAAGTAAAAAAATACAGCTCAAGTGAATATGGTATGTATTCTGCTAACGAAAGAGAAATCGTGTCCATAAACGTCTCTAGAAACTGAATTTAAACCCTGATGCATGAATTATCTATCTCTGTTACCTGTACCTTTGCCAAAGAGAATATGAATCATGCATGGTTAAGTTTTCGGGTGATAGAAACATCACATATGTTTTTTTCATCACATTTCGTTTCCTTTCTATCAGGTTGTTTCAGAGAAGCAACTATTGAAGAATTTGCAGAATAAAGTAGCTTTGCTTGAAGCAGAGCTGCATTCTCCAGAACCTGAGTAGGTGAATTTACTTGTCAATTATTTTCATCCATAAGGTGAACCTGATAAGGTGCATTTGTGAGGGTGGGTGTTAGTGCAAACTTGCTTAAGGACCCAACACCTTTTGTTTTTGGGTTTACACTTTCATTTTTATTATACAATGTTGACAAGATATCACACAATAATGCTGTAGAATTATAAGCACCCGAGTGTTATGGATCATCATATTTGATGAGTTGCTTAAGTCAGTTTTTGTATATTATCTTTAACTGTGAATACTTGCATTGTTCTTTGAGATAGTTTTTTTTTACCAAATCACTGTACGTAGTGGTTAATTTCCTAGTCGTTATTTTTCAGTACTAACACCTGGGATTGTTTTGAACTCCGTGTGCACAAGGGAGTTATCGATCTTGTCAATTCATCCGAGGTTGTTAAGTAATCCACAAGAGAGTTATAGATCTTGTCAATTCATCTGAGGTTGTAAAGTTGATCGCTTCGATTACTATTGAAGCATCTAGTAAATGGTTATTTGCATAATCTCCCTTTTATGCTTGTTTCTCTAAGTTTTTCAGTATCATAGGTATTTTACTTTGAATTTCAATTTAAGTCAACTTGGATGAATGTAAATGTGTTACACTGGCAGCTTAATGTGAATGTGAAATACTTTCGGCAATTCGGTTTCAACTATAATTTTTTTTTCAAAATAGTTTTATGCACACAACTTCAAATAAGAGTTGTGTTCCATATTCCAACTACACAAACCAATGGTTGTGAAAGAATGTTTGTACGACATAATTAGGTGTTGTCCAACATAGTTCTACAACACTAACAAGTGTCGTGCAAATCTTATTCATCATAGTAATAAGAGGTGTTACATATTTCTACGATACACATCCTGGGTTGTCTAAGATAGTCCTTCAACTTATACAAGTGTTGTGTTACATATTTCTACGATACACATCCTAGGTTGTCTAAGATAGTCCTTCAACTTATACAAGTGTTGTGTTACATATTTCTACGATACACATCCTAGGTTGTCAAAGATAGACCTTCAACTTATACAAGTGTTGTGTTACATATTTTTACGATACACTACTTGTGTTGTCCAAGATACTCCTACAACAACAAGCAAGGGTTGTGTTAGGCTTTCAAAAAAAATCGAAAGAGAATCACAACTTTGGCAAAATATTGTCGAACCATGAATCACATCACCCTTAACAACACTTAGTCAAGTATTGTAGAACAGCTTGGACTTTCTATAATACCCCACCTACACAATACACAAAAAGCGTTGTAGTAGGGGTACTACAACCCTAATACAGTGTTGTAAATGATGATTTTTCCCGCATATCTATGGAGTGCATCAACATATTATAAAAATATAGAAGAAGAAAATAAACCAAAGCAAACCCTAGTATTATATCCTGCTCTCCAATATCTCAAAGTAGAATATAATCTATCATATCTCCAAAGTTGTAGAAGTCTTCTTTTATATTTTCTCTTATTTCCAGTCAAATCTTCAAAATTCCAAGTCCAAGTAATTCATCAAGCCCATATGTGAGAAATAACCCATGTAAAAATATGCTCAAAAAGTACTGCAGCAAAAGAGGTCCCAAACTTACAAAAATTGATCTTCAAACAAAGTCCTTCACGGGGTGAAATTGGCTCCTGCAAAAGAAACAATGGGCCAAAGTTAATAACTATCTAACATTAAATGGATATCCAAACTCAAAGTTTAGTCTTTAAGCTTTAACCATTTTATAAAGAGAGGATTAGTATATGGACAATAATATCTACCTCATATGATGTCAATACCATAATAAAATGGAAATGGCTCGCATTAATGATAGCAAAAGCGGATGCCGAAGCTCTTTAGATATAGCATAACAGATGCCTTGTTTAATCATCAAAAGACTTTGTAATCACGATCTCCATAAACTTGTTGCAAGAAGTTTTCAATAGTAATAAACTTGTGGTATGTGGATGATGATAAGTTTCTGGAGAAAAAAAAATCTTTTGGAGAGAGCGCAAGAGAGATGGAGGGGGCGGTTGTTTTGATGGCTCAGAAAGGAAGAAATGCCAAGAGTTGGGGATCCTTCGGTTATCTTTGAGAGATAATGGGAATAATTAAATACTAGTATATTTTATTCAACTAATTTCGGAGATAATATTGGTAATTAAATATATTTTATTCAACTAATATGGAAGGAAATTAAGTTTAGTCAAAATTTCCCGTTTTGGACGGTTTTCAGAATACTTTATCTTAAGCATTAAAAAAATTAAAATGGTAAATATAATCTTCTTGCAACACTATATCACGTGTGTCAAACTAGTCCAACATGTGGCAGTAAAATTATTTATTGCTACACCTAAGGGTAATAAGGCTTATATTGCCACACCTACGGTGAGGGTCGGATCGTGTCGGGGTGAGTCGGCCACTGTCAAACTAGTCAACTCGGGTTGAGTCGAGGGAGTCGGGTGGTCAAGTTGAGTCTAACTAGCAAGTCGAGTCGAACGAATTGCATAGGCTCAGGCCATTGCACATGCGTGAGGTGTGTGTTGCGCTTCAGCAGTGAAATCCAACCATAATGGATGTTCATACCTTCAGTTCTTCCTCCAACTGCCCAATATTACTATTTCAATGTCACCATCAATACATGTTCCTATAACACCTGTAGCAGCCCTTGAATGTAAAAATAACTAATTCAAACACCACTAACTTCAGTCTCTCAACACCATAATCTGCCAGTTCAGTTGCAAAGGAACAACACCTCCGTTATATTTTGCGGTTCAAATTCAACACCACTTTATGCTACACAGTTATCTTGTCAAACCATTCTGCATTCAAACTTCCACCAACTCATTAGTTCATATTCCTGCAGCTTCTTCTCAGGTATGTTTCCTCATGTAATGAAATAATATCATCTCCATCAAAACCCCATCAATAAATTCAGTTCAGCTATAGTTACACACTTCATAGATCAAGCCAACTTCATTCTCATTCGAACTGCACTTGCTTCGACTCCAACTGCTCATCCACTTGTAATTGTAGCTGCAACCACTTCTCTGTCACCTGAAGCTCACTGCAAAACATACCATTCCCTGTAATTACTTCTTCTCGTCCACTTCTGTCATTCTTTTTGAAACTTATAACAATACTCAACTCGCAACTGTCCTGTCACATTCTCCGACAACTCAACCTCATTTCTGAATTTCTCTCATTCTCTAACTTAACGGTGGCGCCATCAACTTCAGGCAGAGAGAAGAGTTGAATGATTGCTTCTCTAAATTTTAGGTCTTATTGTGTAGGAAAACACAAGTTGATAACCCACCAAGATGAATTAGATGAGGGCCAACCAATGATCTCTTTAAGCACTCACTCCTTTGATAAGGACCAACGAAGATGTCCGCCCCTTGCTTCTGTAGACTAAGCTGCAGTGTTTGTACCCTATTTTCGGCTTGACTTGGTTCAGCTCCCAGTAGTAGTTGCACATGAAATGACGCTTTTTCCCTTTTAGACAACCTTTCTTTTTCTTCTTATGCTCCAAATGACTCCATTACACATAATAAATTCAAAATCAATCATAAGATACATAATTTACAAAAAAAACAAGCAAATAAAGCATGAACTACAAATAAATATCAAGGTGTTGATGACACCTATCATAATCTCATTTCTTTCCCTCTTTCCATCAATCCTCCAGATTTTTCTTGGTCTGAACTTTTATGGGGGATTACTGTAAATGAAGATAAAGTCAGAATTTTTTGTAAGAATCAATCCTCAGTTGATCCCTACGTAAAACTACCTCATGGTAATATATGTTGCATACCTAATATCGGGCATAATACAATCATGACTTTTGCTTATTGAAAATCATAAAATGTGTTGATAGTAGATACCTTGAGTTCTATTAGAACCAATAGAAAATTATAGCATGATGATGCCTTAGACTAGGTTCCGATCATCTTAGATGGTTGGTTTCTATAGACAATCACTTCCAATAGAAACCTCTAAGTTAAGTTTTTTATATAAAAATTCTTCATCTACTTTTATTCACTTTTCTTTGAATAATATGTACCCGGAAAATAGGAAAATAAATCTTGGGGCATATTCCAGAACTTTACAAAAATACTAAAATGGCTAATTATTTTCAGATGTAATAGGATAACTATCAATTTCCAATTTTAATGTGTTAACTGTAAACTCAGTTCATTTAGAATTTCAACGCACGAGAACCAATCTAGTATAGGTAAATCTTGGAACCAATATCACGTATCATATATTTTATAATGCCGAATTATATTTCCAAAAACCTAAAGTAGGTAATTATTTTCCGATCTACTTTATTTGTATTTCCAAAGATAACCTCATTAATACCAAATAATATTAATTTCAAAGATCTTAAGAAAATAATAACTTCCTGATTTTCCCAGATAATATCATTAACACTGAATAATATTAATTTCAAAAATCTTAAAAAAGTAATTACTTCCTAATTTTACCCTAAAAATGTCATATAAATCTTGTAATAACATGGAACTATTTATACTAAGGGTTCCCTAAATAAAGATCATTGCCTTCTTTTATTAAAATCTAAACAAAAGTGATGAATCAATCAATCTCATTGCTTTCCCTCTTTTCATCTATCCTCATGTTTTTCTTGTTTTGAACTTTTATGAGGGAGTTACTGTGAATGGAGATATAATCTGTTGTGATACCAACACCATATATAATTTGCTTTCCTTATTTAGTTAAACTCTGTTAGCCTAGTTAGTTTCCTAATTTAGTTAGCTTCCTTAAACTAAATATTAGTTTGCTATAAATACTTAATCATAAGCTTGTATACGAATCATTCAATTAATATCAAAACCAGTTTCTTATCGGTAACACAGCATAGGTGGCTAATCCCCATAAAAAAGGATTTTATCTTTAGGGTTCTGTTTAGTTTTGTGTTCTTAATAGTTGTTTTGGTTTAGAACCCTAACATCTGGTACAGAGCAAGGTTATTATATCATCAAAATTCAACAATTTTTTTTTATCATGACGGTCGTTGAGTTAACAGATGAAGTTAAAGGTTTGAAGGATCAAATTCAAAACCTTATAGATGCTTTAGCAAATCAGCGTCTTGATGATATTCAAAAGGTTGAGGTTAATGAAGGAGTTATATGAGCAAATCGTAAAGATGATATCACAGTTTTAACAACAACTTTATCAACAACTTTGACTACATCATTGTCAACTGCGTTAGCAACGGCCATGAAAGAAGTTATAGCTTATGCTTTTCAGACACAAAAACAGGGTGATAATAATTTCCAATCTGGTCATCATCAACGCACTCCTAATGGCCATAATAGTAATGGTAATGATGGTAATGGAGGTTCTGAAACTATCCCTACTATTCGTACTGTTCCAATCAACCTCAAGTTCTCAACTTTTGACGGCACGAACCCTGATGGTTGGATTTTCCAAGCTGATCAGTATTTCAGTTTGCATGGAATCATTGCAGTTTTTAAAGTTCCAGTGGCAGCTGCTCATCTCAAAGGTGATGCCAACTCGTGGTATCGCTGGACTAAGCAGTCTATTCCTACCGTAACTTGGGAAGAATTTTGTCTTTTATTGCGTAGTAGATTTACTGATCACAAGTTCGTAAACCCCCATATAGCTCTCACAAAGCTATCTCAAACAGGTACGGTTCGAGCATTGATTTCTGATTTTGAAAAGTTGTTGAATTTTGTTCATGACCTCCCTACACAATATCTGGTGGATCTGTTTATTGCTGATTTACGACCTGACATTGGTACGGTTGTGAGTTTTTTTGAACCAAAAACTTTGTCTGATGCTTTTAAGAAAGCTATTCAACAAGAAGACTCTATTATTGTTGTTTCTTCTTTATCTAAGACATCTTTTCGCTCACCTAAGTTCAAACCATCAACTAATTCAAACACACAGATTCGAAAAACTACATTGCCTCCTGGAGCCAAGAGGTTAACATGGGAAGAACAAAAAGAAAAACGAGACAAAGGTCTCTGCTTTAATTGTGATGATTACTATAAGCCTTGCCATTTGTGTGCTAAACCAAGGTTACTTCTTCTAGATGCTGCTCCAAACATTAGTGATGATTCTGTTACTCAACTGGTGGAGGAAGAAGTTACTGATAATCCTGAAAAACTGGTTGCAGATGACAATGTTAATATTTCTTATCATTCATTAATGGGCACAACTTTTCCAAACACAATGCGCATCACAGGGCATATAAAATGTCAGCCTCTTACCATCCTAATTGATTCGGGTGCTACTAATAATTTCATTCACCCAAATCTCGCTAGACAATGTGGTTATCCAATTGACTCTAAGTATTCTTGTCTTAGTGTTACAGTAGGTGATGGTGGTAAGTTGCACACTAAAGGCTCTTGTTTTAATATACCAGTTCAGCTGCATAATTATATTTTCAAAGTTGATTTCCATCGGTTAGACATCAGTGGTTGTGATGCAGTATTGGGTGTTCATTGGCTTCGTACTTTGGGACCAATCATCTGGGATTTCACTAAACTGTCAATGAAGTTTACATTTTCTAACGAGGATATGACGATTTTTGGAGACAATTCATCCTCAGTACTAATGTTGGACACAATACCTATGCAGCGATTATTGAGTAGAGAAAATTATGGTATTTTCCTTCAGTTATCTTCATTGACAAATGATGTCCCCACTACTCAAGAATTACCACCTGAAATTCGGAAGTTACTCATTAGTTTTGCTGATATTTTCAAGATACCCACTTCTCTTCCTCCTGCGCGTATGCATGACCACCGTATTCCTTTAATACCTGGATCTCCTCCGGTTAATGTACGTCCTTATCGTTACCCATATTTTCAGAAGGATGACATAGACAAAATTATTTCAGAGTTACAACAATCTGAGTTTATTCGACCTAGTTCGAGCCCTTATTCATCTCCTAGTTTGATGGTGCGTAAGAAGGATGGTTCGTGGAGGATGTGTATTGATTATCGTGCTTTAAACAAGTTGACCATCAAAGATCGTTTTCCAATTCCTATGGTAGATGAATTATTAGATGAACTGCATGATTCAATGGTATTTTCGAAGTTGGATTTCCGTTATGGGTATCATCAGTTAAGAGTACATAAATCATACATTCCAAAGACAACATTTCGCACTCATGATGGTCACTATGAGTTTCTTGTTATGCCTTTTGGCTTATCAAATGCTCTAGCTACTTTCCAGAGCTTCATGAATCATATTTTTCGACCTTATTTGCGCAAGTTTGTACTCGTATTCTTCGACGATATTCTCATCTATAGTAAGAATCTAGTTGATCATGCAAAACATTTATCAATAGTGTTTGAGGTTATACGTGCCCATCAGCTCTTTGTTAAGGAATCCAAGTGCGCTCTTGCACAACGATCAATTGGATATCTTGGCCATATTATTTATTCTGAAGGTGTTTCGGTGGATAATGAGGAGATTCAATGCATCACTTCGTGGCCAATTCCTACTACCATTAAAGAATTACGGGGTTTGTTGGGCTTAGCTGGATATTATCGCAAGTTTGTTAAAGATTTTGGTAAGACTAGTGCTCCATTAACTCAATTATTGAAGAAGGATGCTTTTTTGTAAAATGACAAAGCAACAATAGCTTTTAAATCACTTCAACATGCTCTTACAACTACACCAGTCTTAGTTCTTCCGGATTTTTCAAAAGAATTTATGTTAGAGTGTGATGCTTCTGGCAATGGATTGGGTGCTATTCTTATGAAATCTAAAAGACCAATTGCATATTACAGTAAACCTTTATCTGGGTAGAATTTAAATCTTTCTATTTATGATAAAGAGATTCTTGCCATTGTATCTGTTGTCCAAAAATGGCATCCATATTTACTTGGGAGACATTTTAAGATATACACAGATCATCGCAATCTAAAGTATTTTTTGGATCAGAAGTTATCTTCCATGGACCAACAAAAATGGTTATCTAAGCTACTAGGATATGATTATGAGATCATTTTTCGTCATGGGAAAGAAAATATTGCAGCTGACGCTTTATCACGTACTTCAGGAGCTAATTTTCTTTTATCTGCACCAATTTTTTCTAGCATTAATGATATTGTCCTTGAGTGTCACAATGACACAGAATTAAGTGCTCTAATTCAACAGCTACAAGAGAATTCTACGTCAAAGCTAGCTGCATTTTTCTTACACAAATGGTGTTCTCTGTTATAAAGATCGGATAGTAGTGCCTCAAACTTCTACTTGGTGCAATAAAATACTTGAAGAATTCCATTCTAATCCTGTTGGCGGTCATTCTGGTTATCTTCGTACTTACAAGCATATACAACAAAACTCTTATTGGAAAGGTATGAAATCTTCAGTCAAGACGTTTATATCTCATTGTGATATTTGCCAACAAAATAAATCTGAAACAGTTAGCCCACCAGGATTGTTAAACCCTCTTCCAATCCTAGCTGATATTTGGTTAGATATTTTGATGGATTTTGTTGATGGTTTTCCACCTTCAGATCGTATGACTTCTATTCTTGTTGTGGTGGATCGCTTATCTAAATATGCCCATTTTCTAGCACTCAGACATCCATATTCCGCAAGCTCTATTGCAGAATTATTTGTACGAGAAATTGTACGTCTGTATGGCATGCCAAAAAGCAGTGTGAGTGATAGAGATCCCATATGTATGAGCAATTTCTGGGAAGCTTATTTTTCTCTACAGAATACTAAGTTGTGTCGTAGCTCTGCTTACCATCCTCAAACTGATGGACAAACAAAGGTTACTAATAAAACCTTGGAATGCTACTTAAGATGTTTTGCTGGTACTAAACCTAGTGATTGGTGTAAATGGTTACCCTGGGCAGAATGGTGGTATAATACAAGTTTTAACACTGCAATTCAGATGTCTCCTTATCAAGCAGTTTACAGTCGACTACCACCAACAATATCTTCTTATCTTCCAGGTTCAACATCTGTTCATGATGTTGATACTACTCTTAGGGAAAGAGACCACACACTTAGAATTTTGAAATCTCAGTTGGAAGCTGCTCAGACAAGAATGAAGAATTATGCTGATTCCAATCGAACTGAAAGACATTTTGCAGTTAATGATTGGGTTTTTCTTCATCTCCAACCATACAGACAACACATGTTGCAACTCAAGCTTATTCTAAGCTTTCTCCTAAGTTCTACGGCCCTTTCCGTGTATTAGAGAAAATTAGAACTGTTGCTTATAAGTTGGATTTACCTACTACAAGTCGTATACATCCAGTGTTTCATGTTTCACAGCTGAAGTTGAAATAGGGTTCTTCAGTTTTTGTCAATCTAAATCTTCCGATAACTGTTGACTATGACAAATGGGAGCCAGATATTATTTTAGAACGCAAGATGTTCAAGAAAGGTCTTATTGCAGGTACAAAATGGTTAGTGAAATGGAAATATCATCCAACTGATGAAGCTACTTGGGAAGATGCTGATGAGTTACTTATTCGGTTTCCACATTTTGATGGTTGAGGACAAGCAATCTTTCAATCAGGGCGGGATGTTGTGATACCAACACCATATATAATTAGCTTTCCTTATTTATTTGAACTCTGTTAGCCTAGTTAGTTTCCTAATTTAGTTGGCTTCCTTAAACTGAATATTAGTTTGCTATAAATACTTAATCATAAGCTTGTATACGAATCATTCAATTAATATCAAAACCAGTTTCTTATCGGTAACACAGCAGATGTGGCTAATCCCCATAAATAAGGATTTTATCTGAAGGGGTTATGTTTAGTTTTGTGTTCTTAATAGCTGTTTTGGTTTAGAACCCTAACATAGTTAGAAATTTTTGTAATAATCGATCGATAATTGATCCCAACATAAATTATGAGTTTTGTGTTTCATCTATCGAAGCCAAACCTCTTAGCAAAACTTCTGATATTTTCGGACTTGCTGTAATATCGATGGAGCTGTCTTCGAACAATGCAACTTATATTCATACATATATTAAAGGAATTTTGAAGCATGGAAAAAAAGAACCGAGAGCTAGGATGTGTGTAAAGGATTGTATGGAATTTTAGTCTAGTGCTGTAAAAGATGTTCAACAAGCCATGGAAGCATTTAATGGTAAAGATTATTATAGTGCTCTCATTCATGTGAGCGCTGCAGGGACGAATGCAGATACTTGTAAAATTGGGTTTACAGAACTTGGTTGTGATTTTAGTCTATTAGGGAAACAAGATAGTGATTTTACTCAGTTAAATATAATTTCTGCAAACATAATCGCGAAAATATACGATTCAAAATTTTAAGAGTTAAAATAATAAAAAGGTTTATGTTTTATACACAAGTTTTGGAATTTTCGCAATAATTTTTTCTGTAGTTACTTTTCTTGATAAATTAGAAAATCCACCTTGAATTATGTGTAGATCCCATGTTCACTTTTACCTTTTATTGATCGATCGTTAAGTAATATTGTGTTGGTGTAGTAAAACTTTTTTTTTTTTTAGTAAATTTGTTTTTGTTTTTTGTTTTTCCGAAAGAGACAAAAGATACTCTTTCTGTTCTAAATTTTCTTTCCTCCATTCTATTTTCGACTGTCCTAAAATTCTGGCCATCTTCTGTTTATGATCATAATTTTTAGTCAAACTCTCAAACATATCCTTCAATTTTTTACAATAATAAAGTTATTTCTAAATATAACCAATCTGAAATCTTAAATGATATCTTCCTCAATATGAAACAAATCTATTAAATCAATTCATTAAGATTTTTATTTTTATCTTTTATTTAAAAAATTCTGTAAATAATAAAATTACCAAATATGTATTTCTCTTACACAATCCATATATTCCTTTGAATTTTGGTAATAACATAGCGTTCAATAGGGATAGTTTGGTACACTTCTCCGGTCTCCTTAATATTTTGACTTAGTCAAAGTGGACTAGTAATTTAGGATGGAAGGAGTACTATAAATGCGGGATATACAAAATTCTACCAGAAGTAGAAAAATAAAAAGAAATAAGAAAAAAACAATTATAAGAAAAATGAATCCCAGTTAAGAACTGAATTTCCAAAGCTCAGATGAACTCTATAGGTAGTATCTGTAGTCCATGCTAGAATAATTAAGGACATAGCATCTGAACCTAAATCATTATCAATTCTAAAGCTATGTTTTTTCTCAAAGATACGGCAGTTCCGTTCAGTCCAGAGAGTCCTGACAACGGCTGCTGGAATGAGTTCCCATATAATTTTTGCAGAACCAGTCCATTTAATTAATAGCTAATTCCTTCATAATATTTGGGAGGACCCAAGCCCACCTTTCCTTAGGCATAAGCGAAGACCAAACTCTGTAAGCAACCTTATAGTGCATGAAAAATGTGATCTTGAGTTTCTGCAGCATTCTCACACAACGCGCAACAGTCATATAGTCTGATTCCTTTATGATTAAGCATATCTAAAGAACTAGGCCTTCTATGAAAACCGTGCGTCAACAATAAAGTCTACGCGACGTTGACGCACGTCAGATCCGAAATTAGGGGCTTTATTAGCTGTCATCCACTATGTAAACTCCTATATAAGGAGCCGAGCGACCTTGTATTGAGGGAGAGCTTTTTTGAGAGTCTAGACAAGATATTTAGGAGAGAGAAAGATTATTTTCTTCCCAAGTTAGGGTTCTCTTATTACTTTGTATCCAATTTGAAGATCTTGATGAATGTTCTTGTGATTCTCATGGAGTTAACTTAGATTGTTCTATAGATTTTACTAAGGGTGCGGTTGTGGGATTTCCTGCAACTACATTTTGGCGCTAGAAACAGGAAAGAACTGGAGCTCCAGGACTAATAGAAGGGAATGAAGAGAACATGAAAATCGAGGAACTTCGACAAAGGTTGATTGCAGAAACAAGGAGAGAGGATGAAGAGCGTGCAAATTTGACGCGCCAAAATAATGAGTTAAGAGAAGAGAACATAAGACTGCAAGAGAAAAGATCAAGAAGCACCACACGTGCGAGCTCAAGGTCAAGGACAAGCAGGAGTACGTCAATACGTAGCCAATCTAATAGAAGGGATATCAGACAAGAGTCACCTTTGGATAATATTGCTGAAAACTTTCAGGTAAATGACGACTTACAGGATCTACGCGGTGAACATCACATAGAACTATAACCAGTTGATGATCGGTATGTACATCAGGGCAAAGAACATCGCGTGCAAGAAGGCAACATAGGCAATAGACATGAACAACAAGGCGAGCGGCATTGCTTTCATCATGAACAGGATGAGGAAGATGATGAAGAACAAGGAAGAATTATACTGCAAGGAAGAGAAATGATAAGAGATCAACGTGAACGTGAAGAAGAAGCTGCAAGGAATAATACTGCACAGATACATGCAAGGAATGAAAGAGAAAGGCGCGGACAAAGAAGAGAAGAAGCTGAAGAGACGGAGATACAAGAAGATATGCGTCAAAATAATCATGACAACAGAGTAAGGCAAGCGAGATTGAAAAGACCCATACAACAAGATACAGATCAAACAATGAATGAGACAATACTTAGAGAATTAGCAGAGATGAGAGAAATGATAACTGCACGAAGAGATTGAGGCAGGCGACAACTGGATGAAGCGATAGAAGAAGCGGGAAGAACACCATTTGCTAGGCGAATACAATGTGCAGTTATACCACCTAAATGTAATCTCCCTGCGTTTACTAACATCTTTTATGGAAGCACATATGCGGTGCAACATATAATATCGTATAACCGATCTCTCTTACAATGGGAAGAAAACGATGCGGTACTCTGTAAATATTTCCCTGCAAGCCTAACTAGAGAAGCTTTGCAATGGTTTGAAGGTTTACCAGTTGGTACCATCCGATCATTTCACCACTTACAAAACATCTTTCTAAGAAATTACATCAGCAATAATATGTTAAGACTCGGAATAGAGAAAGTGTTCAACTTACATAGAAGAACCAATGAAAGCTTGCGAAAGTTAACCACGCATTGGAGGAGCATGTGCAGTGAAATGGCTGGACGAGTAGATGAGAGAAACCTTATACTAACCTTCAACAACGCACTATTTGCAACAAATTTATTATATACACAGATCTTTAGGATAAAATATACGATAACCATGGCGGAATTACGCGAGTATCAAGAGGAATACATCGCTCTTTAAGAAAAGGAAAAATAAATGGAATCTTATCCAGTGGCAATCACGAACGCAGGAAACACCAATCTACTCCCAAGAACAACAAATGTCGTTGCAAGTACATCTCAGGGGAACCAAGGAAAGCATATAGTGGAGGAAGAACAAAAATTGGTGGCTATGGGAAGTAGGGATCAAGAAGAATTTGAAGGAGAAAGACAGTTCAATAATCGTGGAGGAAACAATAAAATTCAGAGGCTCGATTACCAGCCAGAAGGATATGGAGGGCGAAAGTAATATTATAACCAAGGCCAAGGAAGCAATAAAGTAGTCTTGGAACATATAAAGATGCCGCATCTAAACACCACAATACAGAAAATGTGGGAAGCAATAATTTTGATGGAAGAAATACCAGCACCACCAAATATGGGAGATGAACCTCCACCAGGGAGGAGAAGTAGCGAATTCTGCGCCTACCATCATTTCCACGGTCAAACAACTAACAACTGTAGAAATGTGAATAAAATCATATTGAGAATGATTGATCAAGGAAAGCTAGATCATTTCCTAGTACAGCAGCCACAGAATCTACCACCAGCACCTGCAGGGGGTGCGCAAGATAAGGAGACAGGAAAGAATACATACCTGATCGAAGTGGGAGCGAAGGCAAATAATTTATATTGTAATTCGATAATACACTCATTTAAAAGCATAGAAGATTTTCATGATAATGTCCTAAGTCGAGTTTACGCAAGAGATAGTGATGGAAGAGAGATACTCAACCTTGCGAAGATATCACCATTGAAAGATTGGCAGAAGTAGCCTATTTCATTTAACGCAGAAGAAGTACCAAGAGGTGGAGAACCGCACGAGAGCCCACTAGTGGTCAAGTTAGAAATTAATCCAAAGGAAAAAACTGATAAAGATGAAGAGGATGATGCAGACACTTGGGCTATCAATAGAATATTGATAGATCCGGGTAGTTCATTTGACATTCTATTTTATCACACATACAAGACTATGGGTTGTAGGGATGAGGAAATCATCCCATCAACTTATAAGATTTATGGTTTCAACGGAACAGATAACAAGCCAAAGGGAGAGATAAAAATGCGAATTCCTCTGAAGAGCATATCAACAGAAGTTGTATTTTGCGTCGTTGATGTAGAATCGCCCTATAATGCTTTGATTGGAAGGCCATGGTTGCATGGTATTCTAGGAGTGGACTCGACTTTCCACCAATGCATCAAATTCCCTTTACGTCAAGGTGTTGGAGTAATAAGAGGAGATCCAAATGAAAGTAAAACATGCCAAGAAATTGGTGTTGACAAATGTGAAGAACGCACAAGCAAGCGAAGAAATTGGAAGAAGCAAATAAAAGATAGCCAGAGAAGTGAGCGATTAATGGTGGATGATGTGAACAAGGAGAGTGAAATGAGAAAGACTTCCGCGAAGGCGACAATGACCGCACAAGAAGGCGAACGTGACAAATGTGTTAACAAGAGCGAATTCCAGGAAGGAGATTCAGTGTTGAGGCAGAAACCGCCCTATCAGAAAAATAGTAAGAGACAAATGGAGAGTATATGGGAAGGGCCGTACATAATCAGGAAGATAGTTGGAAATGGAATGTATGAATTAGTAGATGAGGAGGAAGGATAATCATCTGATGAACTGTGGAACCAATTGTACTTGAAGAAATGTGATCCATGCGGCAGTCATAGCACATCATAAGCTGTAGAACGTATGCGAATCAATGTATTGAAAAACATACGCGAACTCAATGAAGCACAGAAGGCGAAAGAAACAAACAAGTTATCTCCGATATGAAGTTGTTTAAAAAATAGTTATCATGTGGGATACTAAGCAAAAAGAGAAGATATCAACATTGTATTAAGCAAAAGTATGAATGCAAATGATAATTTTTATGATAATGTCATATCAGAAAAAGGCAAAACTAAGACCTTATAATAAGACCTTAATAGAAGGCTACAGAAGTAAAAATTCCAATTAGGGAGGCTAGGTATCCAATTATTGCGTGCACCCTAGTTCGCATACAACAAGAGGCAATAATAAGACCTAACACACGTCATATTGGGGAAAACCTAGTTAGCATGACTCAGGTGAAAGCTACACCGACCCCGGAGCCTGAGTCATGGAGATTTGGGGTGAAACAAAAGCCCATCCAGTAGAGCGCCTTAGTTGAAAGACTAAGGTAAGAAGCTCTCTACTAAGGAGTGCAGAAACTCGATCAAGGCGCCGAGGTACACGGTTGAGTCAAGAGTGCCTGGGGCGTCTGGAGCGTACCTGGCCGCTCTTGACAAGTCTTGACTATGATGTACTCGGTCCGAAAAAACCCCACTTAGGGTGCGGTCTTGTAACCATAAGCCATATCGGCGGAGGGATAAGAGGCCGCGAAAATAACTGATTGTTGTATCACCGGATGGGAGGAGCCCATCCTAACCCGGTAGGGGTAAGCTTTCTTGAAGGGGCAATTAGGGGGAATATAAGGACCACACACTCCATTAGGGAGCTGAATTGTGTCAAAAGACGCAAATATCATGAGGCTTTTTACTCACGGGAGTATTAAGACTTGTCATATTTGCGCATTAATAAAACCCGCAGAGGCAATAATACCATAAAACGATAAGGCGAGATCAACGGGTTATTACATGAAAGTGTAAAAACCGCCTGCGATCTCGTCGCACAAAAACGAAATCGAATCTTGGGAAAAATAAGACCTTTACTTAGGAAGGCCAAATAAGACGTACCTCTGTTGATGGTGGTTTTTAGACAAAGGGTAAAATCGTAAAACCCCGAATAACCTAATGTCACTGGCGACACATTTATTAGAACATTCAATGCATATAGTCAGTAATTAATAGGGGGTATTTTTTCAAATTAGGGTTACAACGAACAAAACCCTAATTCCCCTCCGTGCCAATGGCAAATCATGCCAGCCACACCTAGCCCAAGCTAGACGTGCCATGCCAAACGCACTCTGCCTTGTCCCTAGCTATGCTAGTCACACCAAACGCGCCAAAGCATGCCAACCATGCTAGCCGCACCTCCGTGCCAATGGCAAATCATGTCAGCCACACTTAACCCAAGCTAGCCGCGCCATGCCAAACGCACTTTGCCTTGGCCCTAGCAACGCTAGTCACACCACGCCAAGACAAACATCCTTGCCTTGGCCCTAGCCGCACCTCTGTGCCAATGGCAAACCATGCCAGCCACACCAAACGCGCCAAAGCATGCCAACCATGATAGCTTCACCTCCGCGCCAATGGCAAACCATGCCAGCCACACCTAGCCCAAGCTAGCCGCGCCATGCCAAACGCACTCTGCCTTGGCCTTAGCTACGCTAGTCACACCACGCCAAGCCAAACATCCTTGCCTTGGCCCTAGCCGCACCTCTGTGCCAATGGAAAACCATGCCAGCCACACCAAACGCGCCAAAGCATGCCAACCATGCTAGCCGCACCTCCGCGCCAATGGCAAACCATGCCAGCCACACCTATCCCAAGATAGCCGCGCCATGCCAAACGCACTCTTCCTTGGCCCTAGCTATGCTAGTCACACCAAACGCGCCAAAGCATGCCAACCATGCTAGCCGCACCTCCGTGCCAATGGCAAACCATGCCAGTCACGCCTAGCCCAAGCTAGCCGCGCCACGCCAAACGCACTCTGTCTTGGCCCTAGCTATGCTAGTCACACCAAACACGCCAAAGCATGCCAACCATGCTAGCCGCACCTCCGTGCCAATGGCAAATCATGCCAGCCACACTTAGCCCGAGCTAGCCGCGCCATGCCAAACGCACTCTGCCTTGGCCCTAGCTACGCTAGTCACGCCACGCCAAGCCAAGCACCCTTACCTTGGCCCTAGCCACGCCATGCCAAAATGGCGCCCGCGCCTAGGCTTGCAAACCATGCAACCTAGGCCAAATTGGCCATGCATGCCATTGGCACATGCCAACACGCTCGCTGGTAGCTTTTCCTGCCAGGTTGCGACCCAAATTGGCCATGCATGCCATTGGCACACGCCAACACGCTCGCTGGTAGCTTTTCCTGCCAGGGCGCGACCCCAATTGGCCACGCATGCCATTGGCACATGCCAACACGCTCGCTGGTAGCTTTTCCTACCAGGACGCGACCCAAATTGGCCACGCATGCCATTGGCACATGCCAACACGCATCACTGGTAGCTTTTCCTACCAGGTCGTGACCCAAATTGGCCACGCATGTCATTGGCACATGCCAACACGCATCACTGGTAGCACTAATGGAAAATAGAAGTTCCGCGACTGTCAGGACAAGTCATATATACGAGTTATACGACCAGTTTTAACCGTCTATGTTGGGGTCTCTGATAAAGCGTAGCTGTTTTGTACCACCCTTAGCCGTGTGTCTCAAAATAACGATTGATTTTAAGAGTTACGAGGTACAGACCCTTAGCCGTGGGTCTCAGATTTAAATTATAATATAAAAAAAAAATATAGATTCAGATTTGCTGAAATGCCTAAATGGCTAAATCTAAAATAATCTGACTACATCAAAGTCAAGTCAAGTCTAATGGAACTCAAGTCAAAGTCAAGTCAAATGACCCCAATTCAGTGTTCTAAACATAACAAACAACATAAAAGATCCTAACTTGATAAACTAAACAAGAAATTTAGTAAGATATAGTACATAAATTGAGTTTTACATGGCAACAAAAAATGAATCTTTGTTACCTCGGCACCAATGATTGCAGCAAAGCTCAACTACTTGTAAGATCCTAACACAAACATTATCATAATTTCCAATTTTCGTCGTCAGCTTCCCATCCCTCTGTTGTACATTCTTGCAATAAATTACCTCTTATGGTTCCAGAGGGAATATATTCGCTTCTCTAATCTCTCCCTCTTCTACGGGGCCGTCAGTTCCCAAGCTTACCGGTAAACTAGTGATGGGTATGGTCAGTTCCTTCACATTAGACTTGTACCCATGCCTACAAAAGATGATGTATTCATTAGTCAAAAAATTAGATGGTACAAGCACAAGGTAAACATCAAGTGAAGAGATAACAAGCAAAAACATAAGTATGATTATGAATGCTTTAAGAGACAACACCAAAATTATAGTTATGCATCTAACTGACATGAGTACCTAGTAAGAAAAATGAGAGCCAGCGCAAGTGCTAAAGATTTTAATAGAAAGTTGATCCATCTGCACCCATGATTATACCTGAACAATATAAAATTAGATATTAAGCATCACATAATCAATTCTTGAATGTGACAGTAAAAGGCATGTGTAAAATGTAGAACAATTATATAAGAGATAAAATGAAAGCTTACCTGAGCTTCTCCATTCCAGTACTCATCATCTCCAACAGTTGTCAACGAGGGGGATGAACGCTATCCAGAGATATGTAACCTACACATGAAGATAAACGAAAGTTTTCAGCATTATGATCCTGGACTTGCTTGCCTGGGTAATAATAAAAAGTCTATAACAATACTTAAAACAAATGAATGAATATTCAACCCATACCTTTCTCCCATGACAGCATGGACTCCTTCCATGACATCCGCATACCCATTTATTGCAAGCTCCATGTTTCAAGATTGAACAAGGTGGCAATCTTCCGCCTACAAATCGGAAAGATATAAGCGTAAAAAATAAGCAACTTCACTAATATGTACTACAGCAAAATGATAATACAAATCATCAAAAGAGTTAGTTAAAGTGATGAGTTAGTTAAAGTGAATTACTTTCAGTTTGAGCATACCGAGAACTGATTCACTTTTGTCAAGATGATGCAGAGAACTAGTTATTGCCTGCAACTAGAGGAGCGATCAGTCAGCATAAACATACACACTAGAAGATTTAATTCAATCCATCTCTAAATTGAATTCAATCAAATAACTTATATAGATAGTTTCATGCATCTTCAGATGATAAACACAAGCACAAATCAACATATATACACTCAATAATCTCACTTCCAAAAGAAAAACATCAATATGTAAACCATCACTTAGGTAAACTTATTAACCAAAGATGAGCCGCATGCTTTACCTCTCATTCATCATTCATGCGATGCAGTATAAAAAGATTAATTACACTTGCAATTGAGAGTAAGAATGCATCATTAAGATTATACAAACTAAACATAAGGAAAAAGGAATCATTTTAATTATTATCAGTACAAAAAGATGACAAGCAAGGTCTAGCAGTACAGAAATATCACCTGCAACAAGGAATTCCTGCACCAACAAGTACTTCAAGAGACAATATTGTGGTCTTCTTTCCAAGGGTAGAAAAAGTGACTGCTAATGCCATATACAAATTTTCAAGAACATACTACTAGTTTTGTGCATCCGATGATATAGAACAATTATATAAGAGATAGAATGAAACCTTAACTGAGCTTCTCCTCTCCAATACTCATCATCTCCAACAGTTATCAAAATTGACGGAGTTTCATTCACATTTGCGGTAAAGCTCCTATCATCAGTTCCAAGCACCTACGAAGAAGTAAACAAAATCATTTAGATAGCTAGTAACTGACAAGTTTTTTTTTTTTTCAAACTGCAATACGAATCCCTGAGTTCAGAACACTAGTGTCACTCTCAAGAAAATGAAAAACATCACCTATACACAACAAATATCTCCAAACATTCTCAATAATTTCACTACGATAATCGCAAATGGAATCCTAGGTAAATCAGTAACTATGAGGTCAGATTTTGTTAACCCAATCCATCATATTATAAAGAAATGATAACACATCATACTCGTAAAAGGCAATGCTACTGCTCCTATCCTAGGATAAAGTCATGTAATTTCATACATATGCTACTCAAACAATAATATGATTGCGTAAATCTCGTAAGACATTGTTGATAGTTTAAACAAAGAAAATCATACCATTATCAAAAAAATAATGCCATCGGACGAGATAAACCGTGCAATTATGCAAGACAAAAAAAATGCTAGTGCATACATCATTTCAATCAGAAGTCCTCTCGGATCATCATATCCGTTCCCTGAAGTCCGCTCAAATCATTAAGTATTTTAAGTAGTAAAGTATTTTTAAAATCACAATATTAGCCAATAAATCAATGGCATCCCAAATTGATAATCAAATAAGCTTACCAAATAATAACATGTGTCTAAAGTATTGTACAAGGATCAAGTTAGAGTGAACTAATCTAATGGACAATGAAGTAATAAACATGCTCAAACTTTTTATTACCAACAGAACAAGATATGAATGGCTAGCAAACATGGGTGAACCACTGAACTCACCTATCATGACGTCTAGGCATGGTAATATTGGTGAGGTTAAACATGTATCTATCACATACGAGGGAAATTAGCACAAAAATAAATTTTTATTCACAATCCTTCAAGTAAAAAAACTGAATTAAATCTCAAATTTTCCCCAATACAGAGATGCATATTTACAATAATTTTGATAAAGTCATGCAATTATTATGCTTGGAGCTGAGAATAATATCCAAGTATACATAAATATATAGTTGCACATTAGAAAAAGAGATCAATTTAATAGAATAGCTTCGGTTCAAGATATATACTACAAACAATGAAAAATGAACTTCAATTGAGGAAAAAAAAGACCAATGTTGTTTGTAGTGATTACAAAAGTCGTACAAGTAACCAATAAACCCCTGGCCTTCTACAAAGCGTCATTGATTTCAATGGGTGGTTCCTAAAATGAGAAGCTAAATGCTCAGCAGATACCTATAAAATGGATACTTGCTAGTTTTATAGTTCAACAGAATCCCAATTTACAAATTATTATTGGAAAAATTGAGCTAATCGGCACAATGGAAATTTCCTTCCTTCCAAACATGACATCACAGGCACAACAAAGTGAGATTATTAATTTTAGCCTCATGTTACCCAATCTGCAGATGGAAGGAACTACAAATCTCAATAATCCAAGATTCTCACCAATCTAAATACTATATTATGCAACAGACTAGCCACAAAAAGGAAATAAAAATTTATAATTGGTCATCAAAGATATACCCTGAGCAGGAATATTGAATTTCACAATCCGATAGATTGACTTTCGAAGTAATTTCCAAAGAAAGCATCTCAAAAATTGTTCAGCAAGCTAAGAATCCACCTGCAACACAGATCAAAGAAATGTAGAAAAATCATTAAAAAGACTGGAAACTATCTAAATCTCTAACTAAGAATAAATGGGGACATTGAATCACCTGAGATGGAGCAGCAGTAATTTTATCCTAAATCTGCAATGTTGAGAAATAGATCAGGAAAGTAGAATGTGGATTAAACAGAACTGAAACAACCCCCACCCAAACTGAAACAACATCAACTTATGATATCATAGAATCCCCTAAACCCCAAATTGAAGAAGCAAAAATAAACAGAACTGAAGCAGTGTAACTGACCAACTTCTGCTTCATCACCACAACCACACTGTGATCACCAGGAATCATAATAGGAATCAATTGAAGTAAACTGCAATCCTATTCAAGAAAAATAACACTTCAATCCAAACTATTACCAGGAAAATCAAGACCTTGAAAATTCACCCTAACCCTAATACTAAAATTTAAATTTTTGTAATTGAAATGATGAATAAAATTAAGTCATAGATGATTACCCCAATGAATCGTAAGAAGGATTTTATCACTGACAACACAGAGACTACCATTCAGATCGATTATTTGATTCAGGGTATATTGACTTCTTTCACCTTCCGGATATGGATCCATTGTAGAAGGAGAAGATGATGGAGGTCGATCGAGAGAAAATTAAGGTTGACACTTACGGAGAGAGAAAAAAGAAGAGATGGAGATGGAGATGAGTTCTGCTGTGAGTTGGTGAAAGAGGTATGAGAGGATAAAGATAATGGAAGATAAAGAGATTGAGATGAGTACAGACAGATGCATCGATACTAACAAATTCCCTACTTCCCGATCGAGCCGTCCATTTATATAGATCAATGGCTCACATCTCAAACGTTTCTCAGCCATTCATCTAGCTACAGATACATCACTAATCAAGGGTAGCAGAATGGGTCCCTGAATGAGGGTAAAATAGTAAATATTCAGAGACGGTTTTTAAGGGATTCCGAATTTTTTTTATATGAGAGACCGCTCTGTGTGGTCAACGGTCCGACTACTGTCAATGAGAGTCTCTGATGTGGGTGGTAAAACACCCGTTTTCCACTAGTGTAGCTTTTCTTACCAGGTCGTGGCCCTAATGGCCGAGCATGCCGTTGGCACATGCCAACACGCATCTCTGATAGCTTTTCTTACCAGGACATAGCCCTAATGGCCATGCGTGCCATTGACACATGCCAAACACGCACGCTGGTAGCCTAACTTGCAAACCGTGCAACCTACCACCAAGGAATTCCGCACACGCCATTGGCACTTGCCACACACGCCACTAGCAGCTCTGGCATTGCCACTTACACTCAACGTACAACCTACCACCAAGGCATTCCGCACATGCCATTGGCACATGCCACACACGCCACTAGAAGCTCTGGCATTGCCACTTGCGCTCGAGGTGCAACCCGCAACAAAGGCATTCCGCACATGCCATTGGCACATGCCACACGTGCCCCTAGCAGCGCCACTTGCACTCAAGGTGCAACCAACACTCGAGACATCAACACAAACTGGGGGATGCTTTCCAGGGTCTTGGTTTGGCGGTCACAGCTTGCAACGTACACTACGCTCACATTAAGAAAGCGTGAATAGGAATAAAGCGGTCAAATAAATGAGGAAATAATGGTGAAAACGTTTTTACCCATAAACACCTTGCGGTTACCACCTCCTCCCATTATTTCACCCTTTACTCTCTTCCTTCATGAGGCCAGGGTACGTTTCAATCTCGACTTGTATAAATAGGTCTTATGTATTTCCACCAGACAACAAGTCTTGGTCAGGAGAAAAATACAACACTCTCAGAAAAGGAAACTTTGCAAGCTCTCCAAAAAGCTTTCATCTCTTGCAAGCTTCCTAAGGTTTCACTTTCTGATACAAGTTGAGACACTACTCTCCCAGAATTATTCTGGTCTCAACACCTTTCTTGCTTCCCTCCCCAAATCAACCCTTCTCCTCCACTTTGTGACCGAAGCAAGTCTGGAATGGCTATTTCTTGGTTTAGGCCGGACTTGTACAGATTGATCTCTCGAATCTAGAAAGTGCTCACGTGCAGCACATTTGTTTAAGGTTTAAACCAGTTTCTCACTCACCTACCGAATTTACCAAAATCGGCGGAAACGATTTTTACCCATAAACAACCTCATGAGAAAAGTAGAACATAATTTTATATTATTTTGCAGGTAAGAGCAATTAAACGTGTGGATTCAATAGAATAAGGGGAAAACAAAAGAAATTTCTTGCAGTCAGAGTGTATGGGCGCGAAAAGCCGATAGTACAGAACATGGATAAGGTATTATACAAAGACATATGAGGGACAAACACGAGTGAAAGCTATCTCCATGAGAATGATGAGACTATGCATAGACGCGCAAATGGTAAAACAACGCATGGTTGGGGAAGGAGACAAGGACGCACACATAAGATAAAATAAGGTAAAAATAAAATGAACATACATGCACGTGCGCTTGACCCAATCATCTTGAGACGACTAACAGAGGCAAGTATGGGAATACAAGCACATAAGAGGAATGTGTTATTCGCCTCCATATGATAGACTCACGCACATGATAACAAATATTGTAATTTTATAAATACGCACATGTTATTATCAAAGGATTAACCCCAATTGTTGGAGAGAACAACATTTCGACTTTGTAAATACAGGTGTAACACAAGGAGAATCTACACTAAGAAAGCCTCAAATGCTTAAGAATTTACATTGGAGAAGTTCAATGTACAAGAAATTGGTAGAAGATTTACAAAGTGCAAAGAGTGAGAAAGGATCTTCAGAAAGAATAACTATTTTACACCCATGTCTTCTTCATTGACCTCATCAGCATCAGAACTGTTTCCCTCCTCATCAGTCTCCTCATACTCATATTCTCTTTCACTGTCATAGATGTCAGAGTCTTCTTCATTAGGAGGAACTTCAACAAATTTATAAGTTCAAAGAGGAATGTTATTATCTGCACAGACTTTCTTAATAACCGCATCACAAACGCGAACAACATCCTTGCTCAAGTTGGAAACAGGGGTAGTAAGCTTTTTCTTGAGCCTGCGGTATTTAGAATCACGAGCGGCAAGCTTCGCCTCCAAACCCTCAATTTTCTCACGAAATTCCTTCTCGTCATCTGCGAAAAAAGGATAAGAAGGTTAAAGACACATAAGAACACTCATCAGGAAACAACAAAGGAATAAGAATTATAAACAACCTTATTTTTTAGAAATAATATCCCTAACCAATGCAGCATGATCAGATTCAAGGCTAACATTTACAGCTATATTATTTCTAGCATTATCTAAGACCCTAGCAGCCCATTCAAATTCAGCATCACTCTCTATAAGGAGACGGGAACGAATCAAGTTTCCCCGTTCAATTAATGAACTCTTTTCGCTTATAGATAAATCTCGCTCAACTTGAACTTGGAGGATAGTTTCTTGAAATTTCTTTAAAGCCTTAGCACCCTTGAGAGCAATTTTATCTTTCTCACTGATAAGTGCGTTTTTTTTCGCCTCCAAAACTTGAATTGTCTCCTTATCTTTATGAAGGCGACGTTGAAAACCATTATTTACAGATAACATGGATCTATCATTACATTTGAGAGCCATATATTTTGACTTTAATTCTTCCAGACTAAGATTCTCTAACCCATCATTGGAAAAGCGGTTTAAAGAAGAGTTAAGGTGTTCGAGGCGGATCTCCTCATCATCATGGAGGTGAGACGCTTCATCAGTTAAATTGTAAATCTCTGCGAACATAGAGAATTAAAGAAAGGAGAAAATAACGCACAAAAGGGGAAAGCAGCAAAAATGCATACCAATCAATTGATTATTTCTTTCACGGAGCTTGAGAACACGGTCGGAATTGGAAGAATTCTCAGCTTTAAGTTTAGCATTCTCCGCCTCAAGCTTGCGAAGTCTCCTTTGATAGTCTGAAGAAACAACATAAGACATGCGGGCCATCTGCGAAGATATAAGGCGAATATTAGGCATCATCAAAGACACCAAAAGATCATCTAGAGAGCGCGAAAGTATAGAGATTACCAAAGAGCCAAATGAAAATTGAAAGCTTGGACTTAGCGCCGAGGCAACTCCGCGAAGGGATTCATGATCTAGAAAGGTGGCATCACATATCTTCCACTAGTGGAAAACAGAAGTTCCGCGACCGTCATGACACGTCATATATACGACTAATTTTAACCGTCTCTGATGGGGTCTCTGATAAAGCGTCTCTGTTTTATACGACCCTTAGTCGTGGAACTCAAAATAACGACTGATTTTAAGGGTAACGAGGTACAGACCCTTAGCCGTAGGTCTCAGATTTAAAATATAATATAAAAAGATATATAAATTCAGATTTGCTGAAATGCCTGAATGGATAAATCTGAAATAATCTGACTGCATCATAGTGAAGTCAAGTCAAATGGAACTCAAGTCAAAGTCAAGTCAAATAGAACTATAACAAAGTCAAGTCAAAATCAAGTCAAATAGAACTCAATTGAAACCCAAACTGAAATTCAAAATTTAAACTCAAACTTGAGAATTCCACAATCATTCATTCATTTTATCCATTGGGTTTAAAATTATACAAAAAAGATGAAATTCTAGTTCAATACAATACATGTCCAAGCTAGCTAGCTAGTAAGCTCTAACAACAAGATGCTAAACCAATAGACAATAAGCTAAAAACATGTTAAACAACAAAATGATAAGCTCCTCCGATGACGATGAACTTAGACAATACTTCATAAATGATATCAAGTAGAGCATCCATGTGTTGTGTCCCTGGTTCACATACGACAAAGAATGTCGTTCCTGCAAAGCAAATCAACAACAACACATGACTTCGTTCAGTTCATAATACATGGTAGAACAAAATAAGTTACTAGAGTATACTTCATATTGTTTCTTTTAGTGTTGGAAGCACGTGTGAGGTAATTTGAGAGATTAACCCTAGATCTAGGTCATGTAAACAGCAGTTGGCTCATCAGTAGCAGGTATACAATCATGCAACAAGAGTGAAAACATAAATGAAGAAAGCCGGGAATTCAGGAAAAGAAAAGGATGCAACAAGAGTGAAAACATAAATGAAGAAAGTAGGGAATTCAGGAAAAGAAAAGGACTATAAGGGAATTACTTTTGTGGAATGCTTTTGGTATTCAAATACTAATATCACAGGGGAATGATGTTCAAGCTCGTATTAACAGCCAACAGGTTATATATATAGAATATAAGAGGTGCAGATTATAACCCAAGATTCGGCATGCTATCTAACCCAAATAAGTATTTAATTGTCAAGGTTCTGACTATATAATGCCCTTGAGATGCACAGGGAAACTATTGTAAGCAAATCTAAAATTGCTGGTGGTTGAATTATTTACTTCCTCGGTATTATAAAGAAAATATAGATCTTTATAAGGCAAGTAACATATAAAACTCAAAATCAAATCACAAAAGGAGGTTTAAGTTTTTGTTGTCAACTCACATGTGCACAAGGGGAGCTTCATGATTTCCACCAGTGGAACTATAAGGTGTTGGGCAATTTCATTCACGTGTATCCCCATAATCTGCCTAGTTTGATTAGGGGCCATAAAATCCAATTGGGGGCCATGACATTTTATTTGTACCCCAAAATTTCCAGGGGCGTATTCATCGGATTATGAAAATACTGTTTTACCCTTGATTTTTTTTTCAAATAACGACCCTAATTAACGACCCTTCAAAGGCAATAATGACTTTAAAGGTCATCATATACATAATAAAAACAATAACGACCCTTCCAAAGGGTCGTCAAGGAATTGATCTTTATATGACGATTCCAAACTGTTGTACATTTCTGCCATTAATGACTCTCCGAAGAAGATAATGACTCTTTTATAAGAAATAACGACTGTTTAGAGTCGTCACTAAAACGGTCGAAACATTAACGACTGTTTACAACAGTCGAATAACGACTCTTTTATAAAATGTAACGACTGTTCAGAATCGTCACTGAAACAGTCTAATCATTAACGACGGTTTAGAGTCGTCAATGAACCACTTCAATACCATGACGATTTTTCATACGGATCTGGGCAAAAAAAAATAAAAAAAAATTTATCCATGATCTCAGCGATTTTTCATACACATGGATAAATAAAAAATTTGAACAAAAAAAGTTAAACTCAAATTAAGTAAGATTATCACTAATTATTTAAAATTAATATTAATCACTTAGGGCATTTTAGCCATTAGAAAATATTTTTTTAAGGGGTGACCCAAATTATGATTGGGTGACCTTTTTTGTCCACTAGTGCAAGGCCCCCAATCAAACTAGGATAATCTGGACTAACCCCTTTGGATTCTAAGGCCTATACTTGCAACAAGAGATGTTTACATCATCAAAAGAAAGCAGCCGAATGACAAACACATTGAATTTTTACATTATCAAAACAAAGCAGCCGAATGACAGACACCTTGCGCTGCTGACAAAAACTCAGTTATTTGGGATAATTACAGCGACAGTGCTACAGAGACCCCACCAGAGACAATCGGGGGGGCCATTTTTAAGGATTGAACCAATACAAATTTGACACACATGCGGTGTCAAATGTTGGTGTCAAAATCCGGGGGCTACATACCATTTTCATAATTACAGTAACCTGACAAACTATAGACACCTAGGCTAAGACTCCCAGATGAACCAGTCTAGCAGCGACAAACCAAGAATCTGAGTGAGTGTGGTGGGGTGGGGGCTGATTTTTTTTTTTCCGCAACTACTCAATTCTATTTGTCCCACTTGCAATAACGATAAATGCGAGAAAAGTAAACGATGTATAAGCAAATTTTTACCCTAAAAATATAATACAATTCTAATCCAACGACATGATTTAAATGAACATTAAAAGGGGGAGATTGCAAAAAAAAAAAAAAAAAAAAAAAAAAAAAAAAAAAAAAAAAAAAAAAAAAAGGCTTTGGCTCATGAATTGCACATTGGAAAAAGTAGAAAGACACAGAGAAAGACGGAGGTTGTTGCCAATAACTGCTCATTTGAGACTGAGATAATAACATTTATCTAGTTATACTATGAAGTGACTAATAACTTTCTCTTAAGAAAGGAGAAGCAACGTCACCTTGGATGGACAGGTAAGTATAATTTATCGTAGCGCCGCATTGTCATAGAAGTTCTAAACCCCCAAGATTCTCAGTATGCTACCAATCCTTTGCAAACACAAATAAAACTTGTTAACTCAAAAAAGATGCAATGGTATGATAAGATCGCATGTGGAACCCGTATCGATATATATAGTGGACTTTGAGGGCAAAGTCCCATTTAAGGAGGGAGGAATGATAAGACCATATCTTATTGGGCATGTCAACATTGTTGACATAACAATCTTCTGCTGGTTTCTTGGTACATACTGACGTAGGAATCGGACGGATGGCAAAAGCTTACTGTTGGGCTTGCCTCTTCGGCTAGACAGATGGGCTATCTTACCGTTGGCTAAACGTGGTAATGGGCTGAACGGTTGGACCTAAGGAGTAGGTGTCTGTTGGTCATTTAGGTTGTTGGTTTTTACTATCGTTGCAATCAGATGAAGGTGGTAGGATAATAATGGTTGATTTCCTTTTCTAGAGATCATTTAAAAATATCTTTGTTTTCCACGATTTTGTGGAGTCTCCGTAAATATTTCAAGGTTTCCTTCCCACCTCATTCAACGTGTGTAGGATTTCTCTTCATTCCTACCTACACACATGTGAGACCCATAAAAGGCTTATTAATAACATTTATCTAGTTATACTATGAAGTGACTAATAACTTTCTCTTAAGAAAGGAGAAGCAACGTCACCTTGGATGGACAGGTAAGTATAATTTATCGAAGGGCCAAAGCGCCGCATTGTCATAGAAGTTCTAAACCCCAAGATTCTCAGTATGCTACCAATCCTTTGCAAACACAAATAAAACTTGTTAACTCAAAAAAGATGCAATGGTATGATAAGATCGCATGTGGAACCCGTATCGATATATATAGTGGACTTTGAGGCAAAGTCCCATTTAAGGAGGGAGGAATGATAAGACCATATCTTATCGGGCATGTCAACATTGTTGACATAACAATCTTCTCTTTTGTGAGTTTTTATATTTAATTCTATTTCTATTCTTTCTTTATTTATTTAGTAGAATTCTTTTTGGTTTCTTGGTACATACTGACGTAGGAATCGGACGGATGGCAAAAGCTTACTGTTGGGCTTGCCTCTTCGGCTAGACAGATGGGCTATCTTACCGTTGGCTAAACGTGGTAATGGGCTGAACGGTTGGACCTAAGGAGTAGGTGTACTGGTCGGTTATTTTTAGGTTTGGTGAAAACAAACTAAAAACTCGCTGGATGGGGTGGATTGGTGGGAGGCTAATGAGCGATGGAGTCTACCAAACCTAGGTTTAGTGGGATGAATGTACGGATGATGATGGTGCAAGTAGGACAGGATGTTAACTTACCGAATAAAAAAACTGATAACAGCCGATCCAATTAACATTGTTGACCCTCACGTGTTTAATCTCCTCCATGTGGACGAGCTACTGCAACAACTTGATATTAACTGAAGCAATTGACGCGACGATGTCACTTTGCAATCCCAGATAACTGTGTAAAACTTGGTTGAATATAAGCACTGATAACTTTTCTTTTTTTTTTTCTTGCGAACGATGGAGATGATTGTAATGGGTGTAGTGACGATGATGATTGATAATGGTTGCGTAAGCTGGGATAGGAAAGAACTTGCTCTGATACCAATTGATAAGAAACGATTTGTTTCTTAACCAACGGCCAGCAGCTCAAGCTCAAAAGGTCATGATTCGAAGAACCAATAAACCAAACAATAATAATTTACTTAATAATTATCTGATTAATTATCAATGAATGGAAAAGGCCTATTTATAGGCTACATTACTTGGAAAATAAGAAAACAAACCCTAAAAAGATTACTTTTGCTATAAATCCTAATTCTAATAAAATACCTATTTTTCATAATAAAAACTCTTAATAAATTAAATAACTAAATACTAAGCTATAAAACTTGTTGTTGTCGCACTTCGCAGTGGCTAGCCAAGGTGGCTTCCATAACTTGGATAGGCTTGACCCATATAATGGACCAACAAGACCACATATGCTCCAGTGCCGTATCGGGTCAACAATGTTGACATGCCCAATAAGACATGGTCTTATCATGGTGCCAACTCAATTCAGTAGTTCCAAGTCTTACCAAAATGCATAACACGTGTCAGCCGCCTTTGTTTGTTTAGCCATCAACTGCTTTCCCCGCAGAATGAGATGTCAACAGAGTAGTTAGCTTACCTATTGAACAAAAAATTCAAGCTAGTAATATTACATACTTATCCTCGGTCGGTGAAAACAGAGAAGCCAACAATAGTATGACATACTTCAGTATAATCAAGTAAAAAGCTAGAAATAGAATACCATTTTATTGAACTCCTCCCCTACGTATTCAATATTAACTACAAAACATGAGAGCTGTAATAATATATATGTTTCTTGCAATTGCAGATCTGTAATTTGTTTACAATCACATCTTAACATTAACTGATAACATCTCCTTCCATCATATTTAAACTTTACTTAAAGAACTCAATTCAACCTTAACACATATTAACTTTTTCGTTTAAAATTGCTGCTCAATATAAATTGTTAGCCACCATAAGCTGCATATATGCCTAATATGGCTAAATAAACTGAAGCAGTATAAATCCTATACTTGAGAGTGTTTACCTCCTCTAAGGCCAACAAAGATGTAAATTCGAACCCCGACAGATGAACTCAATTCAACCTTAACACATATTAACTTTTTCGTTTAAAATTGCTGCTCAATATAAATTGTTAGCCACCATAAGCTGCATATATGCCTAATATGGCTAAATAAACTGAAGCAGTATAAATCACAAAACATCAGTGTTTACCTCCTCTAAGGCCAACAAAGATGATCGAACCCCGATACATAATATCTCATCAATACGATATTCTCCAACAGCCGATGCAGATACATGACGACAATGACAAATAAGCTCAACAGCGGCATCAAAATCAGCAACACCCTTGTTTGCTCGAGATGAAGTCACGACCCCATTTCGATCTAACCATAGTACTCCAGCAGCAGTATCCAATACTACCAATGGAGACCTGCAATTAACAATGTAAAAGTCATCAACTGAAAATCTTGGAAGGATGATGGAAGAACGACAGTCAGTAGGAAGACATTATGGTCCGAAAAAATCTTGGTCCTACAAATCTTACATACCGCCGAATGTTGATACCTAGGGAAAGGAGATACCCCCGGTGCAAGACTCCAGTTCCCATTGACCATTCCTATGCATGAGCAGCCCATACACATCAGACGACGGCTGTATATACATTCAAATAATTAATGATCTGCCATAAACCCATGATGTACACAAGAACACAAACAAAAGAGATAAGCAGTGATGTTTATCTATATCTCTATCTGATTGTTTGTACCCCGTTAAAATGGTGCACGTGCTAGGCGCACGGTGTGTCCCATTATCAAAAATGGCTTATTAAGGAAGCCCGACTGGGTTATCAAGGTAACCCAGTAGCTTATTAAAGAAGCCCGACTGGATTATCAATGTAACCCAATGGTTTATTAAGGGAACCAAAAATGGCTTATTAAAGAAGCCCGGCTGGGTTATCAAGGTAACCCAGTGGTATATTTAGGAAACCAAAAATGGCTTATTAAAGAAGCCCGTCTGGGTTATCAAGGTAACCCAGTGGTTTATTAAGGAAACCAAAAATGGCTTATTAAAGAGGCCCCATGGTTTATTATGGAAACCATTGAAGATAAATAAAAATCTCAAAGAGATAAATATAGATCTTTTGATATAATTATGAATCTGGAGGAGATAGATTTAAATCTCTCAAGATATTATCTATAAAGATAGATATAGATCTTCTTGGATAAATGCAAATCTTGACAAGATAGACATGGGTCTTTCAAGATGTGTACAAATATGATGAAGATAAACATGAATCTTCCAGGATATATGTAAATATTGGGAAGATAAGGATAAATCTAAGTGGTTATTCAAGATAACTACAAATCTCATAAGATAAAGGTAAATCTTGGTGGTTATTTGAGATAACTACAAATCATAACAATTAGATTTGTTTTCTGCCTATAAATAGAGGCTGAAATCCAACTCAAAAGGGTACACAATCACAATTCCTTTTCTCCTATGAAAAAACCTGTCTAGAACTCTCTCTGACTTAAGCATCGGAGTGTCCTTGCAGGTACCCCCACCTTTTTCAGCATCAATCACAGCGTTCATCAATAGTTTCTGGATGAATTGGATCTACGATGGAGATTCGATCAACATACACATATCTCCAAGAATGTTGGGGTGATTAACTTTGCACTAACATTGATCACTCCTTTTTGCTAGTGCAGAAAATCCATAACAGGAAATGTAACACAAGTAGCTGCAAACAATGTGGTACACAATATAATTGGTACAGATTACAGAATTGACTATATCAAGTTCAGGGAGAATAAATCATACCATGCCTCAGGTGTCTCTTTCTCCAAAGTTTCCATCAGAGCGGGCACTAGCTGTCACATACCTAGAAACAAGGTGAAAATGAACACAATCAGACATAGAACCTCAAAAGGTCTAACTAAAATTGTAGGGCATCATGCAATTACAAGATGCAATCTGACTCCAAGAACTACTTAGCCTGAGGTTCTTATAGGACCCTCACAAACCAGCATACACGCTTACTTGTGAGAAGACAAAACAAGTAGCAGACTTGCGAAGAAACAAGAGACTAACTTTTCCTTAAATTCTGGTACAAGGTTAGATGTCAATTGATAACATATCACATAAAGGAAACTGAAAAACAAAGTTCTATATTATACCATTTTTCATGCTTTCCTCGACATCGCCAGGATCGTTATCTTCCTAATGAAAAGCCTCATGCCATCCATGTCCCTCATCTTACCTTGGCTTAGGGAATTGTCACCATCTGACGAAGACACACGTCGACTCCCTACACTTTGACTTCCAGCTGTGTGTGCACCATCAGTTGATAAAGAGCCTTGTGAATTGATCAAACCCCTTGCCCTGTTAGCTTCATTAGAGCTAGTAGTAGTAGTTGGAGAGCTAGTACTAGCAGACCTAGTACTTCGAGACTGGAATCGGCAGCTTCTACCTACAACATGAAGTCTTGGCATATTCGTCTACAATAAAATCACTTTGTAAGATTAACAACCATAACACAAAAACCAAGTCAACTTTGACCAAGCACTATGCAATCTAAAGCTACCATACATACTTAGATGCTTGAAAGAAAAGTCTACACCAAAGAACTTAAAAAGAGTCTTAGTTTGGCATACAATCACTCCGCTCAATGAATTTTCTACCATATCATACATCATTCTAATAAAACGACACAATTCCACATGCCATAATCCGAAGCTACAAAACAATCAATCTTTGGAAAAAATACAAATAACTTACTGCCATCAAGTTATCAACACATAGAAAATTCCGCAAGCCTTTCTACCAAACAAATCATACCATCATTTATCACCAACAGCAAAACCTAACCAACAAAATAATTACCATATCCTAATCAATTGTTTAAACCAAATCGGTTATCATCATTTCACATCAATTGTACCTGATGTTTATAAAATCAAACCCTAGCAACACTGAATTGAGAAATCAACCTGAAATCAACAAATAAACGAAAAAAGATTAAAGCCCAATGATAGAAAACAAATTAAACTGAAACCCTAACTTACCTGATTTTGTTTGTAAAATCAAATCCTAACTACATCGAATTGAGATATCCACCTGAAATCAACGAATTAACGAAAAAAGATTAAAACCCAATGATAAAAAAATAATTATAACAGAAAAAAATTGAACTGAAACCCTACTTACATGATTTTGTTTCTAAAATTAAACCCTAACTATACTAAATTGAGATATCCACCTGAAATCAACGAATAAAAGAAGAAAGATTAAAACACAGTGATGAAAAACAAATAAAACTGAATTGAAATCCTAACATGCCTGATTTTGTTTGTAAAATTAAACCCTAATTGCACAAAATCCAGAGACGTGGAAGGTAGATCGAATTTCTATTAGGTTTCAGATGAACTAATTCATGGTGGATTTTTTGCTGGTTCGTGGGGGTGTTGGGAGAAAAGAGGAGTTTCTGCTGGTTCCAAGATTAAACAGATCTTGACCGTGCAAAATGGGGGAACATTCCCGCTCATAAAAGCATCAGATCTACATCGCAGATTGAAGGTCGTTGAATTGCTAGTTGCTTAAGGGTAGGATGGTAAATAAATTTTCTTATTCGGAGACCGCTTACTAAGTTCTCATATTTTTTCCATTTTTTTACCATATCAGATACCGGTATGTTTGGTCAACGGTACAACTACCGTTAGTGAGGGTCTCTGATGTGGGTTATAGAAACCCCCTTTTCCACTAGTGTTCGAAACCGTTTCACAAGTACGAGTCAGCTCATTACCAACTGCTGACATGGAGTCAGAGAAGATGTTAGATAGCTGCTCCATAGAAGATGTGATGGAGGGGTCTTCAGTGAGAGGAATATCATCATCGCTAGAGTGAGAACTTGAAGAAGAGGCATAAAATGCCTTCCGCTTCTTAGACAGACTCTTGGAAGAGGATTTAGAAGCGGTTTTCTTATATCTGAGTTTAGTCTGACCCTTGCTTTTAGCGGTCCCCAGCTTCCACCTATGCGAATAATGAAAGATAAGAAACATAGGCAACAATATTGTTAAAACTAAATAAAGAGTATTTCTTACTTCATTATCGTGCGAAGGTGACGCATGAGGCAAATTTGTATCCTTCTTTGAATGTTTGGCAATCTGAAACCAAAGAAAGTGATAAGAGAAGTGAAAGGCAAAAGAATTAAAAGAAGAGAGTTGAAGATGACATACCACATCAACTTCTTCAGGCCATCTGAAGACCCAAGTATTATAAGCAGGTAATCCCGCAGGAAGGGGAAGATTAGAGCCATCTCTGCTTCTACCAGCTATGTAGGGGCCCACTAAAACGATGGGATAATCTAACCATCGAGTATCATTTGACCTACGAGCGGTGTTATTCGTAGAGTCATGGAAGTCAACATCTCGCATGATTATTTCATTCTCTGAGAGGCCATCCTTTCTTGACAAGCGAATACCCCACTTAGATGAGTTATTCTTCATAATAACAATATCATAGTTCTTGAAAAAATTATCAAGGGTGTAATCTGCAGGATTGATTTCCTTATGGGCATGTTCTGGATTTCGCACTTCTACTGGATAAAAAGATTCCAGTCTTGCCGCGCGACGAGCATATTCCATGGTTATTCTAATGCAATCACCGCTCAGTTGATAGATGCCCTGCGAGAACCTCGCATCCGATAGAATTTCATAAAACAGAGGAATTTGAGGATTATAAAGAGGAATAGGAAGGCAAGCGAGAAGTTTCCCTACTGAGATGATGATCTTATGGTCATTCCATTCTTCGAGAGAAAACCATTCAGGTCCGAGTGTAGATGAAGGTTTTGATCCAAGAGGGACGGATAGTGAGAAGCCTCTTCCACCAAATTCTTTTTTCAATCTATTGAATTCTCCTTCGTTCTTCCAACCAGCTTGAGGCATTTTTAGTATGCGAATGAGGAATAATATAAAAATAATCAAAGATGATTAAGTTAATCAAGATCAGGATGATCAACTTACGAGAAGTGACAAATAAAGTGCGAAAATGAGAAAAGAGTGATGAGAATGACGAAACAGGAAAAGATGTGTTTATTGGTGAAAACTATTCCTGCCGGATTTGGTAATTTTGGGTGTGTGGATAGGGAATGAATCTAAACCCTAAACAAATGTACTGCGCGGTGAGTGCTTGTAGATTCGGAAATCAATCTGTGCAAGTCCGGCCTAAACCAAGAAATGGCCGTTCCAGACTTGTTTCGGTCACAAAGTGAAGGAGATGGGGATGATCTTAGGGAGGGAAGCGAAGAAGGTGTTGAGATTGTGAAGGTGTTGGCTTGCTTATGACTTGTAACAGAAAGGTGAGCAGGCTTACGATTGATGCAAGCAGGCTCTGGGTGTTTGAATACGTTTTGTATTAACACTTGGTTTCGGTCTCGTCTGGACTTGTGTTGTTTCTCCTGTTTTTTGAAAATATAGAGGAGATCCTATTTATACAAGTCATTTGAGCCTTATTCACGTCTCTCGTGGGAAGTGGAGGAAGTGGAGTGATGGAGTAGTGGAGTTGTGTGTTGGTGTTACACGACCAGTCTTGCCCACTTCTCCTGTCATCTCTAACCGTCCATGACTTCCTAACACGTTCTTGTGATGGCGCGTTGCACGTTGCACGCCGTAAACCGCTGAGACCAATACCCCAGTATGTATCCCCCAGTTTGTGACATGATTGATGTTTGGAATATGTGGATCGTGGGACCCACGAAAGGTAGCATGTAATGCTAAATTGAATAACTGTGTTATTCGGGAAATTGATACTTGTGAATTATCATGTGTATTTTATGCAGGTACTGAATCATGGTGTGGTAAAGTGACGGGTGGTGATCACCATGACGCCTCACTGACCAATTAAATCCTGACCAGGGTTGTATAACCAAGCCGGTGAAGTTGGACGGACGAGATGATCTTTGAGACACTTATCTGCGACCGTTGATGGAATCAGGGTTTTGAAGAGGTGCGCAGGCATCACTCTTCAGCTTGGTCGAAACCAAGCATGGGAAGGGTTTTGGAAAGAACCGACCAGGCATGCGTGTATACAGCATGTCGGTGTACACGTCCGTACCTCTCTGTCCCATAAAGGCGCGATCTAGGGCACTCGATTTGACCGGCAAAGAGGGGTGGTTGAGATTGATTTTGCAACAGAAATCTGGTGCCGCAAAAGCCGCACATCGTGCCAACTTCGGGCGCGCGCTTCAAGATGACCAAGCTTGGTCAGTCTTGCCCAATCCGTCCGGCGTGTAGGTGGTAGGCTGGTATTCACGCCTATACCTGACTGTCCCATGAAAACGTGATCTAAGCCACTCAAATCGTCCGGTGAAGTTGAGTGGTCGAGATCAGTTTACGATTTGGGAAGTGTGACCACGCAAGTTTGGACGCGCGTTTTTGGATAACCAGGCATGATATGCCTTGGCCGATCAGGTGAGGGGATAGACGGGCCCATGATGGTCATGTTGGTATGACCGGGCCTGCTTAATCTAATCTGGGACCCTCCATTCGTGCCGGAGAAGATGGACGCTCGTGATGCTCAAAACCCTAATTTGGGTTTCACGGCCGTGCGTCATGCTCTGTTCGGGCGCACGAATTGGGATGACCAACCATGGTTGGTCCTGACCGATTAGTAAGGTATGTAGGCGGGCCCACGGTGATTGTGTTGACGTGCTCTGGGCCCTTTGAATCTACATCTACGCCCTCCATCTATACCTGCGAAGATGGATGGTTGAGACTGTTTTCCGACACATGTAATATGCCGCAAACCCTAATTTAGGGTTTTCCGTCCATACGCTCTGGTTTGGACGTTTTGGCAAGCTATGCCAATATTTTGGGGAGGCCGACATGCGGGGTCCGCGTTGGTTCGGCAGTGAATATTCCATACCTGCTTGGGGGTTATGGAATTGATATGGGCCATCCAATCACGCTGGTGAGGTTGGATGAATGAGATCATATCCGGATCGATACTGACGATCCAGGATGCTCAATCGGGCTAGTATAACACACCGAGAGTTCTCAATCGGGCTAGTATAACACACCGAGAGTTGCAACCTGTACGAGTATTTCGTACATGCTTTCATTATAATGCTTGGAGGTTCGTGTTGCTCTGCTGAGAGCAACACTCAGTCGTCATCCCGCACTGATAATGAGTACAGGAAATACAAGGCTGCTCATGCATTAATTAATAATGCTATAAATTCACAGGGTATATAGGATTGTTGCTACATGCTCCAACCTGGATGAATTTCATGTATTCACATAATGGGATTGTTGCCACATGCTTCATTCTAGGTGAATTAGTAAAGTGAAGGAGTATCCAACACTTATTAATGGCTTTATCTTTTACAAGATGTCAACGCATAATTTTCTGTCTTTTACAATTTTAACCTTAATAAAAATCCACCATCAACATTAAGTCCCCTGCCTAGCACATAATGGTTACACTATTGTGGGGTAGTCATGAGATGGTGACAAATTTGTATATTGAAATGACCAAGCTAAGGTGAATATATATTTACCGGATAGACCGACATCGTCAGGCGTTGCCTTGGAACTGGTTGGTCCTGATCAAGGTTATGAAGGAAGCAGGACTTGATCTGGTGAGTCGCTTTGGTTCCCCTTGTATATATCCGAGCTTGGTCCCTTCCTTGGGTCAGGTGTACTCCTTTTCGTCACGCACAGCTTTCCTCAGATGTATTTGATAAGCATCGTTGATTGATATCCCGAATTGGTAGCCTTTATAGGTGGTAAGTAAAGACTTCTTTTCTCCTGGGATTCTGTCGACTTGCGAGGTTATAAAGAATCATCTCATGCAGTCGTTTAATCTATATCTCAGGTATTGCTCCGCACTTATCTTATCTCCTGATTGACTGATCGATTGATTGATTGATTATTTTTTTTTTGTGCTCATAACCTCTCCACCTTTGCGGTTTATCATGGAAGCGGTGGACGATCATTTTGTCGCTTCTCCAGAAAGAAGCTTCGAAGTTGACAAGCCCGAAACCCATGCGCACGAAGAAGTAATGGCTAAGATCGATCTTCCACTTCGTGAAGTCAGCCGTGCTATACATGGATGTCTATTTTGCACTTGCGTATTGCCAGGGGACGCATCTGTGCACTTTCAGCTGCGATTGACATGGAGGAGCGATGGAGGCGCGAGGAAACGTTGCAAGCACTAGTAAGCGCAAGGGCAGAGAGATATACATCGCGGTTGAAGAGGCGGAGGGTTGAGCATAAACAACCTCTGAATGAAGATAAGTGTGATTACCCAATCCAGGATGGCGTGATAATTCTTGACTCCGACACAAACGAACCTGAACATCTGAAAGCAATCGGCATGGCTCCTAATGTTGATGTGCTCTTTGATGCTCCCGCTGATGATGTTGGGATGGAGTGCGCTGCTGCGGAGATGTCTGATGCAGAAGTTGAGGTAGATCCGAAGGGAGGAGCATCAATAGGTGATGTCTCTGAAGCAGAACCTGACAGTGGTGCAGGCGATGTCGACCCTCTTGACGACTAAAACCTCTTTTCTTCTTTTTCCGCTTTCCAAGTATATTCCGTACATTTGAACATCTTCCTTGTACTCAGTGGCAGCCGAGTTCAAGGTTTTCTTCTATTTGATTGTTTGAATGAAAGGTTTTTTTTTTTTTATATAACCCTTTGTCAAGACTGCAACTGTGTTCCTAATGCAAGATCTTCCTGGCCTTGCTGGGATGAGTGGCTCAAAGCTTCTTCCCTTCCCGCGCATATCTTTTCCCTCAACTCTTTTCGGGATGTTTTTGTTTAGGGTTTCTTTCCTGTCCTGCTCGAGTGGGTTGATTTATGATGGGCTTTGTGTCTTTAGGATTAAAGAGGTTTTCAGGTGGAAATAACACTTCAATTAATTTGAAAATCGAAAATCAAAACCCTAATTATGAATGCAAGTATTGCAATCATTCTCTAGAGGAATTACAAATATGATGTGAAATTGTAAAGGGAAATACGCCGAAAGAAGTAGCACAGCGTCTTAAAGTGTGTAGGATGCTGGAAAGTGATAGCACATCGTCTTAAGTACGGTAGGTTTTGAGCCATCGTGAGTGAATTGTTACGCCTTCTAGCTTGTCAGCGTTGATGAGTTTGCAGTAGCCGCCTAGGATGACATCTGCTACCAGGTATGGTTCATCCTCCTTCTCGGTGGTTGAATCGGGTGAGGTAGACATTCTCACTGTAATACTTCCGACCTTGAATGCGGTTGTCTTCGTTACTAAGTCCCCAATTCCAAACGGGTTTGGGCGTGTTGACATCGGGGTCTTGGTTTTGTCGTCTTTGATCAAGACAACTTCTAGACTCCTCATAAATTGTTTGAAGGGGACGGCCTCCCATTCGCATCTCTTAGCCAAGGTTGGTTTTTTTGGCTAGAGTCAGTCCCCAGGACTTGTCAGAATGAGGGGCGGTAGGTTGCAAAGAGGGTTGTGTGATGAGACTTACTTGAGATTGGGACCTTTCAATATATGCTGACAGGCTCCCTCCTGGAAGTTGTATCACATTGGAAAGTTGTTGGTGCGGCAACAGACAGTCATCATGAGGTCCAGAAGGCATGTTGGAGATTCTTCCAGGTATCGAAACCGGTAGAGGACAGACTTCTAGTATGACTTTGTTGTCATGCATCCAAGAGTGTCCTAGGATCATGTCGTAGTTGGGATGATCTTTGACTATGTAGAACTTTGCTTGCGTCGAGGCATCACCCAGTTTGACTTCAAGATCGACGTATCCATATGCATCTCTGAGTTCTCCTTCTGAATCTTTAACCACAGTTGGGTGACGAGTAGCTTCCTGCTTTGAAATCTTTGCTACTCTCAAGGTCTTGACGGTAATGATGTTAAATTCGGAAACCGTATCAATAAACGCGCTATCGAACTCAACGTCTCTCAAACGGGTGACAGTTAGGAGTCCCTAGTTTCCCTTGCTCGCGTCCTTCAGGAAAGACTGGGGTTCCTGGACTGCTTCTGGATACAAATGCCTGCCTGACACAATGCGGTTGAGGGCCGTAAATATGTCTTGACGCTATCCTTTGGAGAAATACAAGATTTCACACAAGTGCTCCATCGTAGATTGTAAAGTCTTGCGAACAGAATCCCCAGAAATCATGCAGTTCCTGATAGGAAGAGGGTCTCTATGAACTCCTTCGTTTCCAAGCTGGAGTTCTCCTGTCTCTATCTTTTCCCTGAATATTTGTTTCAACCTGTTAAAATCTTTGGTTGGATGATGGACGAATCTATGGTAGCAACAATATTTGGGATCCGCCATGTCTTTCTCAGTTGGAGGGCGTCTGATAGGAGGCAGCTTGACGGCATCATCTTGGATCCACGCTTCCAAGAGTTCTATCACTTCATTCATGGGGAAAGGAAAACATGTATCTTCGGTGTCTCGTGCAGGAGTTTTGTCCGCTCCTTTTCGAGACAAAGTCTTATGTGCCGGGGATGCCCACTTGGTTTGTTGTTCCGTCGCTGAAGCTTTCCTTTTTTCTCCTCCGCCCACTACACTCACGAAGGGCCAGTGTTGTATTGCTTGTTCGTGAGACGCCTGCTTCCTCGACTTTCACGTGAATCTTCACTTCGAACAACTCTGGTTCTTTCTAGCAGTGTTGGTGCAGTTGTTGCTGAACGTTTGGCAGCTTCATGTAGTTCAGAGAACGTTTGAAAGCCCAGATTCTCTAATAGAGCACGGTTGATAGACACATTTTTTGTGTCTGAATTGTCCTCAGTGTTGGTATTGTTGGAACTCGATTTTTGTACTAATATTGTGTTTTTATGTATTTTTAGGTATTTTTGGAAATAAATATTTTTGGAAATTCGAAAAGTTGCTCGGAACACCCCCGGAGGACATTTGATATTCGGACTCCCACTTTGGATAAGGGGTAACCCAATTACTAAGGGGCACCCCAGGACACCCATTAAGGAAGCTGTTATTCGCACCCCCATCGCTGTTAGGGGAGGTCATCTTCTTCTTTTCAAATTTGAAAAATGGCGGGAATTTAATGGCAAAAGCAACAAACAAATTTTGGAGTTGGATTTCTCGGCAGATTTAATGAGACTCAATGGTCGGAAATTATTGGATGGACTGTTTGGGCTTAACAGAATGATATGGTGATTTTCTTCGATCCAGTTGGGTTGGATACGTGCAAGTAAGAAAAACAGAGTTGTGACAAAACACGGGACTCTCTGAGTTGTGTTGCGTGGATACATATGCCTTAGACGAGTTGGAATCAGTCTTAACAGAGTTTTACTCCAACTGGGAGTGTGCCAACACCAGGAAACGCGTGTAGTGTTAAAACAGGGAAGAAAATATTCCAGAAAATATTTTCTTTAACACCGAGTAATGGAGGATTATTTTGAGTTAATGAGCGAGATATATTGGTGTTGTTCGGTATAAATATGTTCGTGTGGTATCATAGAAGGGGCACGGAGAGTTTGGGAGAAATTAGAACGCTACAGAGCCAAGAAAAATCGAGTTGCAGACTTATTCTCTGCTGCTGATGCTGCACCAAGAACACGAAGAACGGACCACCAGAGGCAGTCGTTCTTCTACAGTGTCTACGACACTTGGTCGTAATACGGAGGGGGCAGACTTAAAAGAAGTAACGGTTTTATCATTCCTTGTAACAGTATTTGCAACACGTATAATCGTTGCAAACACTCGATTTTCATTATTTTCTCCATTTCATCATTTGTACACCTCCTTTGAGCAATAAAAATGGATTTTGAGCGTGTTTCCAACATGATGAGCTAGAACCCATCACTGGGACGACGGAGGAAGACAAATTTCATACATGGGTAATTTTAATTAATTCTTTATTTGACTTTTGCACTAATTAAAATAGAATTATGATTTGATTAAATTGGTTGTTATTCAATTAGATAGGTTATGCTTTGTTTAGATAATCTATGCTTAGGGATACAATTAATATTTTGAGAGTCTACCTTGGCAAAAATAAGAGTCGGTGTTATTTTGTTTATTGAGCTTTAATTGTTGAGAATAAATAAATTGAACCTTTTGTTATGAGTTTGGCCGAATCCTGAGTCCCAACACATCTCTCCGTCTTGTGACATAAATTGTATATATTCTGTATTTTTATTATTTTCTTTTATTAATTCTTAAAAATCAATCTCATCAAGTCCGAGTGAACGACAACCTTACTACCACTTTCTACAACATTATTGAGTCACATCAACGGTATATGATTATCATCCCATTGATGCACAACTCCACCAATTTTCGTTCGGTGATGTTCAGGTCGTGACAATCTAGCGCTTGGGTTCTAAACTTTTTAACGAAGTCGTTGGGATGCTCTTTGTTCCACTGAAGAATTCTTCCCACATATGAAAAGGTGATCTGTTCAGACACGAAGAAATACTTTCTGTAGAAATCATTGACCGTCTCGCTCCAATTGGATATGCTGTTAGGCGCGATGTTGTTGTACCAGGTGTACGCCCTCCCCGTAAGTGACTTCGAGAATTCTTTTAGGCGCAGAACATGATTGTATTCATGTTCCCCCAAGGATTCCAAGAATCGAGAGACGTGTTCATGAGCATTACCAGTACAGTCGTAGATGGAGAACTGGGGAGAGGTGTAACCTCTTGGAAGAGGAATTCGTTGTACATCTTGAGGGTACGGTGGCTGATGTTGGTGTATATCCGTTCGGTCCTCTTTTCCTCGATTTTGGAGAATTCGTTCCAGATCCTCGCGTGTGATGAAGTTGGAAGGTTGGTCCCTCTCCCTTGGGCGTTCAGGAGCAACACGAGTTTCTTCATTCATGTGTGTCCGAGTGGAAGCGCCTGCTCCAGGTGTATTGAATGTATCTCTTGCCGACTCCAAGGGTTGCCGTGAATCTTGTGGCAATCGTTCGGTTAAAGTTTTAAGGAAAGTGAGTACCTATTTCTGAGTTGCGGCCATATCCGTTTGAGTCTTAGCAAGAACTTCCTGCTTCTCCATCAAGTCTGCAATGGTAATGGGGAATGGTCCTCCTCTCGTCCCTCCGGCTCCTCGTCCTGATGAAGGAGTGAAAGTTGTTTCTCTGGTGACTACCGGAGGTGTTACACTTGAGGAGATGCCGGGATTTGCGGCTGCTCTGGATCTGGTGATGGGGGGTGTTACACTTACTGGAATATTTCCTGCTACGCTGGCGTTGATGGTAGAAATGACGGTTCCACGAGATGTTGACCATGGTAGCTCCACTGACAGGTACTTCGACACCAGGATTGTTATCCACACTAGCTCCATCAAAATTGATTGCTGATCCAGACCTTAATTCCACCATCTTGAAATGAATTGCTGATTAAATTGATTCTAAGATCTACCCTTTTGAAATTGATAAAATTGGATCGGATTTCGAAGAAATTGACTTTACAACCGAGAGATTAACCTCCCGCTGTGGTCGCCAATTGTTTATGGGTGAAAACTATTCCTGCCGGATTTGGTAATTTGGGGTGTGTGGATGAGGAATGAATCTAAACCCTAAACAAATGCACTACGCGGTGAGTGCTTGTAGATTCGGAAATCAATCTGTGCAAGTCCGGCCTAAACCAAGAAATGGCCGTTCCATACTTGTTTCCGTCACAAAGTGAAGGAGATGGGGATGATCTTAGGGAGGGAAGCGAAGAAGGTGTTGAGATTGTGAAGGTGTTGGCTTGCTTATGACTTGTAACAGAAAGGTGAGCAGGCTTACGATTGATGCAAGCAGGCTCTGGGTGTTTGAATACGTTTTGTATTAACACTTGGTTTCGGTCTCGTATGGACTTGTGTTGTTTCTCCTGTTTTTTGAAAATAAGGAGGATAACCTATTTATACAAGTCATTTGATCCTTATCCACGTCTCTCGTGGGAAGTGGAGGAAGTGGAGTGATGGAGTAGGGGAGTTGTGTGTTGGTGTTACACGACCAGTCTTGCACACTTCTCCCGTCATCTCTAACAGTCCATGACTTCCTAACACGTTCTTGTGATGGCGCGTTACACGCTGCACACTGTATCCCCCAGTTTGTGACATGATTGATGTCTGGAATGTGTGGATCTTGGGAACCACAAAAGGTAGCATGTAATGCTAAATTGAATAGCTGCGTTATTCGGGAAGTTGATACTTGTGAAGTATCATGTGTATTTTATGCAGGTACTGCATCATGGTGTGGTAAAGTGACGGGTGGTGATCACCATGACGCCTCACTGACCAATTAACTCGACCGGGGTTGTATAACCAAGCCGGTGAAGTTGGACGGACGAGATGATCTTTGAGACACTCATCTGCGACCGTTGATGGAATCAGGGTTTTGAAGAGGTGCGCAGGCATCACTCTTCAGCTTGGTCGAAACCAAGCATGGGAAGGGTTTTGGAAAGGACCGACCTGGCATTCGTGTAGACAGCATGCCGGTGTATACGTCCGTACCTCTCTGTCCCATAAAGACGCGATCTAGGCCACTCCATTTGACCAGCAAAGAGGGGTGGTTGAGATCGATTTTGCAACATAAATCTGGTGCCGCAAAAGCCGCACATCTTTAAAGTATTTATCTCTGGAAAGTTGGTGGTAAAAATCGTTTTTAATCGTGTACCACTTCCCTAATTCTGATTGGAGTTTTTTTAATGTTTCTATATCCTTTGAAATGTTTCCACGCCTATGGATGTTATTTATCTTTTCGTTTAGCCTTTTAATGTTTTTGTGGATGTTTCCGAAAATTTATGAATTCCAATGGGCTAAGTCTGAAGATAATAGATGGAGTTTTAGGGGAAGGTTTGAATCCGTCAAATTGTTGGAATGTAGATCCCAGACATGTTTTACCACTGAGGATAGAGTTGCATGAGATAGCCAAGATCTGATACATCTAAAAGGTTTAATAGTCTTCATTTTTTCGGGATTAGAATCAAGAAGAATCGGAGTATGATTGGAACCAACTCTAGGTAGATGCATTACCTTGGCACCGGGAATTGCTGGGTCCAGAGATAAGAGGTCATAGCTCTGTCAATGCTTTCACATATGTTCGCTTCGCCTTTTCTGTTATTCGACCAAGTGAAAGGCACCCCATCATAACCCGCGTCTAATTGACCCAAGGAGTTGATTGTTTGAACTATATAAGATTTTCTGCTGGAGCTTGCTTTATTCCCCCCTTGCTTTTCATCTGGGTCAAGTATGACATTTAGGTCTCCGATCAGGATCCACGGTTTGTCGACTTGTTGAGCTATGTCTGAGATGTGGGACCATTGTTCAATTTTGTCCTCAACTTCAATTGCTCCATAGATACATGTGATCCAAATTTCAGTGTCATTGATTTTTGATTCAAAATGGCACACATTAAATCTGGAAGAAAATAGCTTCATATACATGTTGTTCTGCCAGGCAACTTAATTTTGTTTATTATCTTTTGATACTCTATCCTCTGCTAATGGTTATACTCCAGAGCATGGACTACATGCATGGTCACTGTTGATGCTAACAAAAAAAGATTTGGTACGGTGTATTCAGCTTAATCCCATCGCATTCATTATTTTAATCTCTCCACCTTAGTCAAGTTGGTTTTATAATGTTGGTGAAAATTGGGTATCCAAATATGTTAATGCAGATGACAAGTTGGTTGTGTTGATATATAGGAATTGGGAGAATGGGAAGATCACAAGGAGGTCTGATCATGGTGAAGGGATATTTGATATACCGTCAACAACATCTAACAATGCACTTAGATATACATACTATATCTAAGATCGCTCATCATAATTGTGTGAGCTAATTCTTGGGAAGGCTCAAAATCCGGAATGAAACCAGATTGAGAATTCAATGGGAGACATTCTGCCATTTGACCCAAATGTTCAATCTTCTCATTACTTTTTTTTTTCTTCTATAGCGCTATCCAAGGATGATTCCCAGGGTCCAAATCCGATGAAGTGGAATCCCTTAAGATAAGTGTACTTGCAGGAAATCCTACAACCATACCCTTAGTAAAATCTATAGGATAATCTAAGTTATCTCCATGAGAATCACAAGAACATTCATTAAGATTTTCAAATTGGATACAAAGTAATAAGAGAACCCTAACTTGGGAAGCAAATAATCTTTTTCTCTCCTAAATATCTTGTCTAGACTCTCAAAAATGCTCTCCCTCAATACAAGGTCGCTCGGCTCCTTATATAGGAGTTTACATAGTGGATGACAGCTAATAAAGCTCCTAATTTCGGATTTGATGTGCGTCAACGTCGCGTAGACTTTATTGTTGATGCACTTGACTATCGCACAGATCTTCTCACTTTACTCATGATTAAGCTGACGTCATGTGATGCGTCATTCTGGATATGCTGTACACGGTTGTCTTCGCTCGTTCTTGATGATCATCATTTCGCATACTTGATTGGTGTGCGGTATTTTGTAACACACCGAGACTAGTCGCATACCCGTACAGGTTGCAACTCTCGGTGTGTTATACTAGTCGGTCTTGCTTTCAGTATACCGCACACCAATCAAGTATGCGAAATGATGATCATCAAGACCGAGCGAAGACAACCGCGTACAGCATATCCAGAATGACGCATCACATGACGTCAGCTTAATCACGAGTAAAGTGAGAAGATCTGTGCGATAGTCAAGTGCATCAACAATAAAGTCTACGCGACGTTGACGCACATCAAATCCGAAATTAGGAGCTTTATTAGCTGTCATCCACTATGTAAACTCCTATATAAGGAGCCGAGCGACCTTGTATTGAGGGAGAGCATTTTTGAGAGTCTAGACAAGATATTTAGGAGAGAAAAAGATTATTTGCTTCCCAAGTTAGGGTTCTCTTATTACTTTGTATCCAATTTGAAAATCTTAATGAATGTTCTTGTGATTCTCATGGAGTTAACTTAGATTATTCTATAGATTTTACTAAGGGTATGGTTGTAGGATTTCCTGCAAGTACACTTATCTTAAGGGATTCCACTTCATCGGATTTGGACCCTGGGAATCATCCTTGGATAGCGCTATAGAAGAAAAAAAAAAGTAATGAGAAGATTGAACATTTGGGTCAGATGGCAGAATGTCTCCCATTGAATTCTCAATCTGGTTTCATTCCGCATTTTGAGCCTTCCCAAGAATTAGCTCACACAATTATGATGAGCGATCTTAGATATAGTATGTATATCTAAGTGCATTGTTAGATGTTGTTGACGGTATATCAAATACCCCTTCGCCATGATCAGACCTCCTTGTGATCTTCCCATTCTCCCAATTCCTATATATCAACACAACCAACTTGTCATCTGCATTAACATATTTGGATACCCAATTTTCACCAACATTATAAAACCAACTTGACTAAAGTGGAGAGATTAAAATAATGAATGTGATGGGATTAAGCTGAATACACCGTACCAAATCTTTTTTTGTTAGCATGAACAGTGACCATGCATGTAGTCCATGCTCTGTAGTATAACCATTAGCAGAGGATAGAGTATCAAAAGATAATGAACAAAATTAAGTTGCCTGGCAGAACAACATGTATATGAAGCTATTTTCTTCCAGATTTAATGTGTGCCATTTTGAATCAAAAATCAATGACACTGAAATTTGGATCACATGTATCTATGGAGCAATTGAAGTTGAGGACAAAATTGAACAATGGTCCCACATCTCAGACATAGCTCAACAAGTCGACAAACCGTGGATCCTGATCGGAGACCTAAATGTCATACTTGACCCAGATGAAAAGCAAGGGGGGAATAAAGCGAGCTCCAGCAGAAAATCTTATATAGTTCAAACAATCAACTCCTTGGGTCAATTAGACACGGGTTATGATGGGGTGCCTTTCACTTGGTCGAATAACAGAAAAGGCGAAGCGAACATATGCGAAAGCATTGACAGAGCTATGACCTCTTATCTCTGGACCCAGCAATTCCCGGTACCAAGGTAATGCATCTACTTAGAGTTGGTTCCAATCATACTCCGATTCTTCTTGATTCTAATCCCGAAAAAATGAAGACTATTAAACCTTTTAGATGTATCAGATCTTGGCTATCTCATGCAACTCTATCCTCAGTGGTAAAACATGTCTGGGATCTACATTCCAACAATTTGACGGATTCAAACCTTCCCCTAAAACTCCATCTATTATCTTTAGACTTAGCCCATTGGAATTCAGAAATTTTCGGAAACATCCACAAAAACATTAAAAGGCTAAACGAAAAGATAAATAACATCCATAGGCGTGGAAACATTTCAAAGGATATAGAAACATTAAAAAACTCCAATCAGAATTAGGGAAGTGGTACACGATTAAAAACGATTTTTACCACCAACTTTCCATAGATAAATACTTTAAAGAATATGATCAGAATACGGAGTACTTCCACGCGACCGCCTCCAACAGAAGAACAATTAACTCAATCAATTCTCTTAGATAGTCGTCGGGTCTTTGGATTTCGGATAGGGATCAACTCAATTCGCTTTTAGTCAATCACTTCAAGAATATTGGCACCTCACAAGTCATCAACAATAATTTTGACTTTTATAGCATCATTGAACCTTGTATTTCCGAAGCCGAAAACTCATCATTACTACAAATCCCCACAAGAGAGGAAATTTGGAAGACCTTATCGAACATGAACAAATGGGGTGCTCCGGGACCTGATGGATTCCAACCCGGAATCTTTAAAGCAAATTGGGAAATCTTTGGCCCCGACATCATCAACACTATCCAAGATTTCTTTAAAATCGGAATCCTCAATCCAGATTTTAATTATTCCTTTATCACCCTCATTCCAAAATTATCCACTCCTTAAAATCCCAGTGATTTTAGACCCATTAGCCTAAGCAATACAATCTATAAACTAATTTCAAAAATATTGGCTAATAGGCTAAAGCCCATCCTCAACAAAATAATCTCGCCAAATCAATCTGCTTTCCTTCCAGGACGACAAATTAAAGATAACATTATAATATCCCATGAGCTGCTTCACTCAATGAAAACTTCCGAGGCGAAAAAAAGGGATTTATGGCGCTAAATTAGACCTATCTAAAGCTTTTGATAGGGTGGAGTGGTCTTTCATATCAAAAGCTCATCTTGGTTTTTGCTTTAGTGAAAACTTGGTGTCAGCTAATTTTTCAATGCATTTCCACAACTTATTTCTCAATCCTCCTTAACGGCGCTCCGGGCTCACAATTCCATACCTCCAGGGGTTAAGAAAGGGTGACCCCCTATCTCCTTACCTTTTTCTTATATGCATGTAAATTTTATCCAGGCTTCTAGTCGTTGACAGGAAATTATCGGGGCTCAAAATCAATAAAGACGCTCCAAACATTTCCCATCTTTTCTTTGCTGATGATTGCTTTCTCTTCACAAAAGCCAACTTAATTGAGGCAAAAAATCTACTAGATATCCTTTCTTTATTTGGAGATATCACCGCGCAAATGGTTAATCTCCAAAAATCTAGCGTCTACTTTAGCCCCAGATTACATCCTAGATTTGGGAAAATCATTGCAAAAATTCTTAAAGTCTCATTGATGACAAAAAATGACAGATACCTTGGAACCCCGCTTTTCTTTGATAAAAATAGAAAAGCAAATTTTGAGACGTTACTTCAGAAATACTACTCTACTCTGCAAGGATGGAAGTCAAAACTCCTCTCTCAAGCTGGTAGAACAGTACTAATCAAATCGATTTTGCAAGCTTTCCCAACATATCAGATGCAGGTGATCTCCCTTCCAAAAGAAACTCTTGATCAAATGGACAGAATCCAGAGAAATTTATGGTGGAATAAAGAAGGTCAGAAGAGACAAGGGGGTTTCATCAGAGCCTGGACAAGTATATGTAAACTCATCTCTCAAGGAGGTATAGGAATAAAAAATCCCCATAGATTCAACATCGCTCTTCTTACAAAACTTGCCAGTCGCCTCATCACAGAAAAAGATCAATTATGGATACAACTGCTATGAGCTAAATATTTTCCGAACTCTAACCCTCTAAAAAAAAATAGAACATCCAATTTATCGTGTATTTGGACAAGCATATAAAAAGGTCTAGAACTTATTAAAGGCAATTATGTTTGGCAAGTTAAACATGGTAGTTCAGCAAAAATATGGGAAGATAGATGGATTCCAAATGCAGAAATCATAGATCAACCTACAAATATTCAAGATCAGATGCCAAAAATGGTCTGAAGGAATTAATAACCAAAGATAATCACTGGGATACGGAAAAACTGAACATGTTTTTCACCCCAGAAGACAGAAGCAAAATTCTATCGATACCTCCAAGAATACAGGAACAAGACAAAATGAGATGGAAACATCATCATACGGGAAAGTTCTCAGCAAAAAACATCTACAATTTCTTAATCGATCAGGTGCAGGATAACTATACTCCAGTTGACTTCCCATGGGAAAATTTTTGGAGAATTCAAGCGATTCCAAGAATAAAACTATTCATTTGGAAGCTAATTCAGAGAGCTCTCCCTACTTTGGCAAGACTTGGAGCCCAAAACAAAGATTTCAACCCTATCTGCCAGATGTGTGATGCACAAGCTCACGAAACAGAAAATCACCTCTTCAGGGCTTGTCCTTTTGCTAGAGATATTTGGTTTGGGCTCTCGTTGTATGGTATCATCGCCATAAAAGATAATGATACAATTGAGAACTGGGTTAAAGGCTTTCAGTAAAGGAAACAAAGAGCGTAATAGAGAAAATAGCCACCATTCTATGGTTCATTTGGAAATACAGATGTTCAGTAGTGTTTGAGGAAATCTCGCCTAATCCAATGGATCTAATCAATCAGATAAGCAGTTTCTTGAAATCGGTTCCTCCAAAATCTATTCAAAATGGAAATAACCTTAGAAAGGTGGATCAGGGAAATAACAAATGATCGGATTTAAAGTCGGATTGGATAATCTTCATAGATGCCTCTTATAAAAAAGAGGATCAGTCTATTGGATTTGCCTTTATCCTTTACTCTGTAGATCATGCGTCTTTCATGCACGTGTCGGCAGGATCGGAGAAGGAAACTTCGGCATTACATGCAGAATCAATAGCCTTGCTAAAGGCGGTCACTTGGCTGCAAGAAAATATATTATCAAGCGTTTCAATAGCGTCTGATTCCAAGTCTCTTGTTGACATCATCAACATGATAAGTGCAGAGTTCTCTTGGTCAGCCGAAAACACCTTACAGGAAATCAAGGTTAAGTTGCAAGATCTACCTCAAGCTCAGGTAAAGTATATTCAAAGGAAATACAACTCAGTAGCGGACTATATAGCTAAAGAAGCAAGGATAAAAAAATATACAACTCAAGTCGTCCGAATTGCAGCAAAAGGTTAAGGATTCTAGCATTCTCTATAATGTTTTCGATAAAGATGAAATCATAAATCTAATGTAATATATTTGCTAGTTAATAAAATTACCTTTTCCATAGAAAAAAAAAACTAGGAATTACCTATAGGTACTAGTTTAGTGATACTAGTTAGTGGCAGGTCCACCCACTAAAGCCCAGTAACTAGAGGTGCATAATAAAAAGAAAACATAAAAAAGGACCCAATTTTTTAATCCCAGGTCCTGTACACGTGTGTAACCTATTACGTGTGTTTTAAAATTTCCTAAAATAGCCTTCACTATATATAACAGAAATAAAATCTATTTTTCTCCATTTTCCTTTTCTTCTCAGATCCGTTTTCTCTCTCCTTCTCTCTCCCTCTCCTCTTCTCTGCTGATGCATATCCTTCACTATACATAACATATCCGTTTTCTCAACTAGGGTTTGTGAAGATGTTTCGTGGTTTTACTGGTATGTTATGTAATCTTTTCTCTTTTTTTTTTTTTTTTTTTTTTCTCAACTGAATCATGAAAAATCGATCGATTTCATGATGTTTTCAATTTCTTTTTGCGGTTTTGGTAGTTCGATCTCATGATGCGTCTCTTGTTTTTCACGTGTTGCTGATTTTTAGGCTATGAATCAACAGTACATATTTGGTATACTGAAATATATTGTTCTAATTTTGTTGTTTTTTATAGTTTTGGAGATTTTTCTTGTTTGATCCAGAAGTACATATATGGAATACTCAAATAAAAGTGTTTTGATTCTATTTTTTCATAGATTCGTTACTTGTTTTTCACGTGCAGCTGAATTTTAGATTATGAATCAGCAGTACATATATGGTGTACTGAAAAATTATGCTTTAATTTTGTTATTTTTGTAGTTTTGGATATTTTGCTTCTTCGATCTAGAAGTATATATATGGAATACTGAAAAAAAAAAAGTGTTTTGATTCTGTTTTTTTATAGATTCATTACTTGGTTTTTACATGCGGTGATTTTAGTTTCATTTTGGTTGTTTTTGATATGCTTTTGTGTTGCTTTTGTGTATTAATCATCGTACTCAAATAAAAGTGTTTTGATTCTATTTTTTCATAGATTCGTTACTTGTTTTTCACATGCAGCTGAATTTTAGATTATGAATCAGCAGTACATATATGGTGTACTGAAAAATTATGCTTTAATTTTGTTATTTTTGTAGTTTTGGATATTTTGCTTCTTCGATCTAGAAGTATATATATGGAATACTGGAAAAAAAAAAGTGTTTTGATTCTGTTTTTTTATAGATTCGTTACTTGGTTTTTACATGCAGCTGATTTTAGTTTCATTTTGGTTGTTTTTTGATATGCTTTTGTGTATTAATCATCGGTACGTATATGATATACTGATGGATTTTGATGAAACAAGTTCAAATCTAAATAAAAATCATGTTTTATGTTGCTGTGTTTTAATATTGTTATATTATGATCACATTTACAGGTTCAATATGTCCAACGGGATACATACTCTATATGTAATAAGTGCGGTAGATATATACTCAGATTTGTAAGTAGTGTAGCAGATATGTACTCAGATTTGTAAGTAGTGTAGCAGATATGTACTCAAATTTGTAAGCAGTGTGGCATATATGTACTCAAATTTGTAAACAGTGTAGCAGATATGTACTCGAATTTGTAAACAGTGTAGCAGAGATATGTACTCAAAATTGTGGTCCTTTATATGTTTTAATTAAATTTGGAGAAAATAGAATAAGGTGGTGGAGTTCACACGTGAATTTGCTGGGGTAATGTGGTCATTTTGCTTGTTTCAAATAATTATGGACCTAGTGATAAGTCTAAAATCAGGTTGGATCCTAATATAACTAATTTAATGGGCTTTGGACCAACCAGCAAATTTTCCAAAAAAAAAAACAAACAAAATTAAGTCTCAATTGCCAAGACAATAGGTAGAGAGATTACCACCGGACTTGTGTGACTTTAAACTTTTTGGACAATTAAGAAACCATTTTGTGTTAACGCAATTTTGCCCATTAAAATTATCAATAATCCAACTACATTTGCAATTCACAATCCATGAATGTAAATTTAGAAGTACGTACGTTGTCTTGCGTTAGTGCTAAAATCCAAATTCAAGAAGTCCTTTCGCATTCCTTGCATGAGATTTTTGCCCCAAATTATATCAGTTGCATACCAAACAATGCCTTATAATTAACATTGTATGGTTGGGCCTCGCTCTGAACATCTGATGTTTACTTAGCTAAAAAATTAACATCAGATGTTTCAAAGTACCGCTTACCCACCGACCGCCGGTTGAAATTTGATCCCAAAACCTATAAGTAAATGTATCTAACTTTTATTCGAACCATTTGTAGGACCATTATATCGCGACGTACAAGACTCGCGAGGGTAATAAACGACAGTGCTGCGAGGGTCTCGCAGGGAATCAAAAGGAATGACGCATTGGATGACGACAGGAAGATGTGAAGTCTGGCGACGGTTAAGAAGTGTCGCGAGTATGAATACTTGTACATTCGCGACACTTCGCGAGACATTCCCGAAAATAAAGGACAGCCTAGCTGTCATTCACCATGTATTACCCTATATAAAGGGATGAGAGGTCTGTTGTAAGGGGAGATTCTTTTGATTTGGGAATTAAGTCATTAAGAGAGAGAAACTTGGAGAGTGCTTGTAATCCATAAGTGTAATTCTATTTTCCTGTGTATTGATTTTAAGAAAATAATTAATAAACAACTTAGCTATTCATCTTTCAATGGATTAGTTAAGTGAATTATAGTGAGGGGTGTATTGTGGGATTTCCTGCAACTACATATTGGCGCTAGAAACAGGGATTGAGAAAAGATAAGCATAGAGATTTGGGAGAATTTGAATCAGCAAGAAAGAAATTTGAGATAATCTTCAAAAAATTTACCAAAAGAGAAATGGCTAGGAGAAGAAATGTACTTGAACAACCAGTTAGAAGAAGTGGAAGACTTGCTGGAGAGAGGAGAAATGAAAGAGGAGAATCGTCAAGGATGAATATGAGGAACGATGAAGAGAATCATATCCAAGCTTTAATTCCCCCGGTAGCAAATGAAGCTGTGGATTACGATAGAGTAAGTGTGCACACTTGGAGGACGGATTCTGAGGATGAAAGGGAGGAAGTGCAGCAGCTGATAAACAATGGACAAGGAGGAGGAGATCAAGGAATGACTGGGGGAATGAATCCAGGAAATGAAGAAATTATGGCATTAAAAACACTGAGGCAAACAATACATGAAGAAAGGCGACTAGAGGCAGAGGAGCAAGCAAATTTGACAAGGCAGAATCATGAATTAAGGATGGAAAATATGAGGTTACAAAATAGAAGATTAAGAAGCGCTGCGAGATCGAGTTCAAGATCGACTAGGGAAGAAAGAAGGAGAGTCTTGCCAACAGAAAATACCGAGGAGAGTCCAAACTCAGAACATTACGAAAGAAGAGAAGAAGCAGAGGATCATTATATTCCCCATCCCGAGAATCTCCGAGAAGAGCAGAATGTGGAAAATCAAGGAACTAGGCAATTTCAAGAGGGAAATGAGCTAGCTGCTGAAGGAAGAGTGATATTGCAAGGAAGAGAAGCACTGAGAAGGCAAAAAGAGATTGAGGATGACATTGAGAGACATTATGTTGAACAAGCACGCTTAGCTCGCGAGAGAGAGGGAGTAAGAGCAGAAGCGGAAAATCAAGAAATGGAAGAAGCAATCCGGCAGAATAATCATGAGAACCGAGAAAGAAGGCGAGAACAGAATCGTGTCAATAGAAATATTAATGAAGAATACGAGAGGATACAGATGAGAGCCGAGAGACAGCCCAGAGGAGAGAACAACAGACGTAATGGTGTGCGAATTGACGAAGGCAGCGTAGGAGAAAGTCGCAGGGAAAGGAGAGGAGAAAATAACGAACAAGAAGGTCAAAACAGACATGAGCGTAGGAGGAGAGAAGCAGAGTTAAAAAGACCAGCAGAATCAAATCCTGAGGCGAATGAACAAATCTTGAAAGAACTAGCAGAAATGAGAGAATTATTGAATAGTAGAAAGGAATGAGGAAGAAGACAATTAGATGAAGCCATCGCAGAAGCTGCGAAGAATCCTTTCACACTAGAAGTACAAATGGGAGGAATACCTCCTAAATGCAATTTGCCTTCATTAACCAACATTTTTGATGGGACAACCTGTGCGATACAACACATCAAGGCTTATATGAGATGTATGTTGCAATGGGAGAATCATGATGCCATATTGTGCAAATATTTTGCATCAAGCTTAGTGGGAGAAGCTTGAAATGGTTTGAAGGATTACCCAGAAACACAATCTCGTCATTCAATCATTTACAAGCTACTTTCTTGGGAGCATATATAAGCAACAATTCTTCGCGACCGGGAATTGAGTTCGGACTAAAACAAAGAATTGGCGAGAGTTTAAGGCATTTGACAATGAGATGGAGGACAATGTGCAGCGAAATGGCTGGAAGGGTAGAAGAAAGATATCTCATTTTATCATCTGTAAATGCTCTGTTCGCGACAAGTTTGTTATACATTCAGATTTTTAGAATTAAAAATACGATTACGATGGCTGAACTGCGAGAACTCCAAGAAGAATATATTGCTTTGGAAGAAAGACAAAATGAAATGGAATCTTACCCAGTTGCGAATACAAGTTCAAATGCTGCGAATGCAAGTTTGTTACCGAAATTCTTAAACACAGTAGCGAGCACTTCGCAAGGGCAACCAGAAAAGAGAGTTGAAGATGGGACGAGAAAATAGTGGCTATGGGAAGCCGAGATCAGGAGGAGTTTGAGAGGGAAAGGAACTACTACAATCGCGGCAACAATAATAAAATTCAGAGATTAGATCATACGCAAGAAACCTATGGAGGACGAAGGCATAATAATCATGGAGGGCCAAGAAATCGCAGAGTGGTATGGGAAGAGATCAGAATGCCACCATTGAATGCTAGTGTGGAGAAGATATGGGAAGCTATACTTGTAATGGAGGAAATACCAGCACCATGGAATGCAGGGAGTGAACCACCACCGAGTGACAGGAGCCATGAGTATTGTTCTTACCACCGCTTTCATGGGCATTTAACGAATGACTGCAGAAACATAAAGAGAATCATTCTCAGAATGATTGATCAAGGGAAGTTGAATCATTTTTTAAAAGATGAAGAGAAAGGAAAGAAAGTATTAACAGTATCACCATCAGAAACGCAAAGAACGGTTTCAAGAAAGGGAAAAGAGGCATTTGTAATAGAAGTGGGAACGAAGGCCAAAAATCTATTTTGCAATTCTATCGTTCATTCATATCGTACAATCGAAGATTTCCATGACAATGTGCTCAGTAGAGTCTACGCGAGGGATGCTAATGATAAAGAAGTAATGAATTTGGCGAGAACGTCACAGCTGAAAGGATAGCAGTTACAGGTTATTTCTTTTTCTGCAGATGAAGTACCCAAAGGAAGAGAAATACATGACAGTCCACTGGTGGTAAAGCTGGACCTTAATCCAAAACCAATTGATGGAGAAGAGGATGAAGCAGAAAGTTGTTGGGCGATTAATAGAATCCTAATCGATACCGGAAGTTCGGTGAATATCCTCTTCTACCATACTTATAAAACTATGGGAGGAGAGGATGAAGACTTGATCCCCTCAACATACAAAATATATGGTTTTAACGGCACAACAAACAAACCAAAAGGAGAGGTTCACATGAGAATACCTTTACAAGGGTTGTCAGCTGATATTTTATTCTGTGTAGTTGACGTGGACTCGCCCTATAATGCATTAATCGGGCGGCCATGGCTGCACGAAATCTTGGGAGTAGCGTCAAAATATCATCAATGTATAAAATTCCCACATCCAAATGGTATTGGAATCATAAGAGGAGATTGGGAGGAAGGACAGAAATGTTATGAGGTTGACGTAGAAAGCTGCGAAGAAAGAAACGCTAAAAGAAAAGGTTGGAAACAGAGTGTGAAAGATGAACAGAGAAAAGAGAAGTTGATGGTGGATGTTATAGAGATAAGAAATGAAGAAACATCGCGAAATGATGCAAGTGAATGCATGAAAGTAGGTGAATGTTATGATGGGAAGAAGCCATTCAAGGATTGGGATGATGAAGAGGCAAGGAGTGCAATGAACAAAAGGCATAAGAAGTAAATAATCAACAAAAGTTATATCAAAGGCAATGAAAAGAAGAATTGGCTCGCAAGATTTTCGTAAACAAAAGGAAATGTGCGAGAATCTAAAAAATAAATGAGGCAACATAGGGGAAAATTTTGCGAGAACTTCACAAATGTCAAAAAGCAATTAAATATGAATGACTGAATGACTGAAACAATTAAATGATGAATATCAAGAAGCAATTAAATATGAATGATTGAATGATTGAAGCAATCAAATGATTGAATGAGTGAATGAATGGGACGAACCTTTATGGCGTACACCCTAGTCCGCGAATAACATTTCATAAGAGGCAAATGTAAGACCTAAAGTGCGTCATATAAGGGGGTATCTCTTAACATGGCTCAGGGAAAAGGTTACACCGCCCCGGAACCCGAGTCATGCAGATTTGGGGCCCATGAAAGCCTATCTAGGAAGAGATACCTTGGATTCCCAACTATATATGTAGGTTATACACTGGTTGGGCGACCGAGGGTCTCTTCCAAGGAGTCGCCGTATGATCAAGGCGCCGAGGTACACGGTTGAGTCAAGAGTGCGGGGAGCATGGAACTTCCTTACCACTCTTGACAAGTCTTGGCGCATGCAGCACTCGCCCGAAGAAAACTCCACTTAGGGTGCAGCCTTGTAACCATAAACCCTATAGGTATAAGGGATAAGAGGCTGCGAAAACAACTGGTTGTTGTTAAGACCGGATGGGAGGAGCTAGCCTTGTATGGCCGATGTACGCCTCCTTGAAGGGGCAACCAGGAGATGATAAGGGCGACACCCTCCATTAGGGAGAGTGTCAAAACAGACACAAATGTCATGAGGCTCTGTTTCGCAAGGAAACTTAGGCTTGTCATATTTTTGCAATGATCCTGCAGAGGCAATAATACTAACGCGAGGGTAAGACGAGATCAATGGGTCCTTACATGAAAGTGTAAAGACGTCCTGCGATTTCGTCGCAAGACGACAATGTCATGGGGCTTTATTTTCGCAAGAAAATTTAGGCCTGTCATATTGTTGCAAACAAAATTTCCTGCAGAGGCAAAAATACTTGAAAAATGATAAGGCAAGGTCAATGGGTTTTTACATGCAAGTGTGGGGACGTCCTGCGACCTTGTCGCATAAAGGGGTGGCAGAGAAAGACCTTTAACTAGGAAGGTCGCGCTTAAAAGACCACCAAATATGATAAGGCGAGATCAATGGATTATTTCATATCTTGCGATCTCGTCGCGAGGATAAGTTTCAAAATGATAAGATTGAATTTCAGAGGTTTCATTCTGCAATAATAATTAAACAAAATCTTTCATATGAAGATAAATAACAGAGGCAAGTATGGGAATGAAAAAGATGAAATATTGTTATTCATCTTCTAATGAAAGAGCTATACATCAATAACGTTAGCCAATTATATTACAAAGAAGAATTACCAAGAAAAGGAAATGAATATCGATAATCCAAGAAATTCACAATAAAGAGATGCAGAAATGTATAGATATTACAGACAGTGAAGGAAACAAAAGGAATTATTTCTTTGGTGATTCTTCTTCTTTATCTGATTCTTCAGTCCTATTATTCTCATCTCCAACTTCTTCTTCTTCGCTAGCCTCACTATCAGAAACATCTGAGACGGGCAAATTCTCAAGAACTTCTTCAGAAAGCCAAGGATATGAACAAAGAGGGATTTTGTGATCTTTGCAAACGTACTCCATGGCTTCATTGCGAAAACGAACAACATCATTATTGAAATTCGCCACCGTAGTTTGAAATTGTCTCTTCAATTTGGAATATCTATTCTCGCGAAAAGTGAGATTATCTGCGAGTTGTGCTTTCTCGAATTCAAGTTTTTCAATTCTTGCTTGAAATCTTTTTTCGGATTCTACAAATAAACAACGATAAGTTAACAACTTGACAGCAATACTACAGAGATAAGAAACAGTAAGGTATAACAAATAACCTTCTCTGTCAGATATCATATCTTTGATCAAGGAAGTGTGTTCGGCATGAAGACTAACATCAACACCTAAGTTATTCCTGGCATTATCTAAGACTTTCGCAGCCCAAGCGAATTCATTGATAGGTGTAGAATACACCGTATTTACTATCTAGTAGTTACGCTTTCTTTGCTATTTTTCTTGTGAATTATGCACTTTACGTGTGTTTTTGAGTTGTTAGGTACTCTGGAGTCGCACGGAGGAAAAGAAGGAGAAATTGCCCAATTTGAGAAAAAGGGAGAAATTGTCATATCACAGGCAAGTGATATATGGAGCTGACCCAAGGTTAAGGGACAACTTTCTTTGGAGAGGGGTTAAATGACAGCCAGCAAATGTTAAGGGGCTACCAGCTGGGTACCCCTTATCTGCCAGTCCTGGGTGGCTATATCCACCATCATTTTCTTACAACAGAACCAAAATTTCAGAGAAAATAAATTCTCAATCATTATCGTTTTTCAAACTCAGAGGAGAGTGAAACTGTAGCAGCTTTACTCGAGAGAGGAATCGAGGATGAAGAAAGAGAACCAGGGATTGACGATGGCTGTTCTCAAAAGATTTGAGGGAAGACAAGATGGTGGTACTGATAGATTTTGAGATGGGTTTCAGAAAGGGGATCTGGTGTTAGAATTCAGGGTGTGTTTCTCAAGAAGTTCAAGAGATTGAGAAGGAGTTAGGGTTTGTGGTTGGTGGAATCAGAGTTGATTTCCATCTGAAATTGAGACGATGAAAGTGACGAGTCTGCTGTCGAATTGAGAAGATTTCATTGTCGTTACGGTTTGAAGATTGAATTGAATTCAGGGGTTTGCAACAGGAAGAGATGATGAGAACCAGATGGAGAAGAAGATGGTGTTAGTGAGCCACTGCTGCTGAAGAGAGAAGGCATGGAGGCTTCAGATCCAGAGAATGAGCTCGGGAAATAGGGGTCGAATTGTCTCAGATGGATAGAGAGCTTGGGTTTGATTGTGTGAGACTACAGGACTGGATATTACATGGACTGAAATGGCAAAACATTGCAGTTCAAGGTGTTTCTGTGATGTTGATGATTCTGATGGTGAAGCTCAGGGAAGGAATGGGTTTGTATGCAATTGCAAAACAGTGGGGTTAGATGTATGTTAGGGTTTGAACTTGTTATGGGTTGAAAGCACAACAGATGAAATTGAGGAAGATGGGTTTGATTTGGCAGTGATGTTGAGGATGAATCTGTAACAGAAGTTGAAGGATGGGCTTGTTCTGAGAAATGCAGTCAAATGGATTAGGAATGATTTACAGGGCTACAATGGAAGTGAAGCAGAAGGAGTAATTATTGGCACTGATTTGAGATGAGGAGTTAGCTGGTGGATTTGGTGAAGTGTTGGCAGCTGTGAGCTGATGCTTTAAACGGGAATGGAAGGATCTGTGCAAGCTGGTTGTGTGCAGTGAGCCAGGGAGAAGTGGCATTGCCTGTGGAATTGGAGATTTCAAATCCAGTTTAGTTCAGGTGTGGGTGCTAGAGTGGGATGAATGCAAGGGAAATGGTTGTGTTACTGTGTCAATGCAGTGAAGGTTTCTTACAAAGGGCTTGTGATGCTGAGTTGCAGGTTATATGCTGATAAGCTTACAGAGCAGTGTGTTTAGCGCACTTGGCTTGGTTGCAGGGAATGGATTGTAAGCTGAAATAACAAGGTGTCTGGGCAAATGGCTATATGGCCTGAGCAATGCTGTTGCTTGAGAGGTTGGGTTGTATGAATGATATGCAATGATGTCATAGGGATGTCGATCTGATGAAGGAATTATGGGTTTGGTGGTTATGAGTTTGTGCTGTTGATTGAGAACTGAAGCCACAGATTGCAGTTCAAGGAAAAAGATGGTGGATTAAAGATGCAGGTTTGCCTGAGTTGTTGTGCTGTTGAGAGTAGTCAGCTGGAGTTTGAGCAATTGCAGCAGGTGTAGTGGCTAAGAGTTGTGGAGAAGCCAGGGAGGAGATAGTGTGCCTGGTGTTGTGCAGCAATGGAATGACTCAAGTGGCCTGAAGCTGTGCTGTTGCAGATTGTGCACACTGGTTCGACTGAGATGGAGTGAAGTTGTGAAAGCGTGAACTCAGGGGGTAATTGGTGGCATATTGAGCCAGTGTTGAGCAATGGAGCAGCTGAGATTAAGTTCAGGGAAGTGTGGTTTTGTGCTTGAGGTGGATAGACAGGCAGAGATAAAGAATGGAAAAGAGACATTGGAGTTGGAGCAGGGCCATCTTGGCCATGACTGATACAGGGAAGGAATGCAACCATCATGGCTAGTTACACCAGAGAGTTCTGGCCAGTGCAACAAGCCCAGGCAAGGTCACTCAGCCCAGCTGAGTCTGACTCAAATCTGATTCAGGGATGAAATGGCCTGACTCACCGATTTGCTCTAACTCGGTTTGACTCGCCGAGTCAACCCGTTGACCCGACCGATCCGACCCGTTGACCGGTGACCGGGCGGACTTTTGCCGGTCACCGGAGCCGATTTCCGGGCACTTTTCCGGCCGATTTCCGGCCATAATACCAGATTTCCGTCGATGATTTTTGGACATATTTTCTACATGGGTTTCTCTTTCTCGTGGGCTTGGTGGATTTTCATCTAATGGACTTTGAAGACTTGACCTAATTTTGGAAGGAGAGAAAGGCTATAAAAAGAGGAATTCTACAAATTTTGGAAATCATCTCATCTCATATATTTTTTTCTTGGAACTTTGGGAGAGCGGTTTTTTTGGTTGCACAACTAGGGTTTGCTTTTGTTCATCTTCTTCTTTATTCCATTGATATTTTTGTGATGAACTCCATAGCTATGAGTAGCTAAATTCTCTATTATTGGTTAAGGATGTAGTCCGATTTCTAAAACTTGTGTTTGCTTTATGTATTAGTTTTCTCTCTTGTTTATCGTTCAATTCTCCGCGGTTTCTATGATCACATGATTGAAGTATTGTGATAGGATTATGGTGTTTGATTAGTTAAGTGGCCAATTAATTGAACTTGCATCTTAGTCCATAGCTATTTTAGGGTTTTTCATCAAGCGATAACCTTGAATACAAGTAGCATGATATGTTTACGGTTTGTAGTGATACACTCTCGTAATCATATGTAGAGTTTGACCATTGTCCGAATTGTTTTGCGCAACGCATGACAATTGCATTGATTAGCCTATTTCTGAAACTTAATGCTCCTAGGAATTGAACTTGATTAGCGCAAGGCGTTAGGTTATTCTTTAGGTAGAATTCACATACGCAGCCCTAATGTGTGTGTTGATGAACTTGAGAAATTAATAGATTATCTTGCTTTCTTGATTCTCTAGGCTTTTGATAACACAAGAGATTAAATCGTAATTCTATTCATATATGCAAGCACATGTCTAAGATTGAAGATGAATTCCTTGACCAATATCTCTCTCCATTGATTATTTTCTACAATCTACTTTGTTTTTTTTAATTTACTTTTATTGCTTACATAGAATTCAGAAATTCCCCCAATTGGTTACTTTAAGAAATTGATTACGAAATAACTACAATTGCCTCTCTGTGGATACGAACTCTTTCTTATCATATACTTCATTCATATATTATTGAGTAGGAAAGTGAATTATTTTTGTGTCGGCTGACAACCGATAAAATTTTGGCGTTGTTGCCGGGGAGGAACACGGCTAGTTATTAAGTTTTTAGTTTCTTTTTACAATTTCTGCTTTCATCTTTGCTTTTGGTTCCTTGTCGTGTTTCTCACTTGTTTGTGAGAATTGTTTGCAGGTACCTAATCTCTGGCTTCTAAGGATTGGAATTATCCAAGGTGCGGGATAGCTACTCGAAAAGGCACAATACTCCAACCAAGGTGAAACACAACGGACGAGCACGAGTTGGAAGTGGGAGAAGAAATTTTCCAACAACAAGTTGATTTAGCAATGGGTGATGCAAATCGTTCACTCAAGGAGTTAGCTTCTCATAAGCTTGATACTCAACAAGGGTGTATTCAAACGGACTCGACTTTTGAGATTAAGCCGGGGTTGCTTAGAGAATTACCAAAGTTCCATGGCATGGTGAATGAAGACCCAAACAAACATCTTATGGACTTCCACACCATTGTCACGGCGATGCTTCCAGCGGATGTTGAGGCGGATGGTGCAATGTTGAAAGTGTTCCGTTTCTCTCTAATGGATAGTGCTAAGGATTGGTTATACTATTTACCTCCCGGAAGTGTCACAACATGGAATGGGCTTAAGAAACTCTTTTTGGAGAGATATTTTCCTGCATCAAAGGCTACTCAAATTCGCAAGGAGATTTGTGGAATGAAGCAGAATGTGGGAGAATCCTTATATGAATGTTGGGAACGCTACAAGAGATTGGTGGCAAGCTGTCCTCACCACCAATTCAGTGACGCTATGATTATCCAATACTTCTACGAAGGACTCCAATCAAGTGATAGGAATCTTCTTGACGCTGCGGGTGGTGGTGCACTAGTGAATAAGACGGTGGCACAAGCTAGAGAGTTGATTGAAAACATGGCAGCAAACTCACAACAATTCTTGAGTCGTGGTTCGGATGTGATTCTAAGAAGGGTGAGTGAGGTGAGCGAGGTTGAGGAACTTCGTCAACAAATGGGTAACATGAACGCAATGCTTCAACAAGTTGCAGCCGCGGTGATACCAAGTTCCTCTCAATCTTATGAAGACGAGCAAGCTAATGCGATCTTTCCAAATCAACAAAGACGGTATGATCCCTACTCCAACACTTACAATCCGGGATGGAGAGATCACCCCAACTTTAGCTATGCCAATAAGCAAGGAGCGGCTCAACAATCTAGTTTCAACAACCCGAGTGGATTTCAACCTCAACAACAACAATTCCAACCGAGACAACAATTTCAACAACAACAACAACCTCAAACTATGGGGTCCAATATGGAAGAGTTGCTGAAATCTTTTATGCAAAGAACGGAGAGTTCGGTTAAGGAGTTGCAAACTCAAGTTGGTTCTATGGCTATGGAGTTGAATCAATTGAAGGCACAAAATGGTGGGAAACTCCCTTCTCAACCTATCAACCCAAAAGAGGGTGTTAATGCAATTACATTGAGAAGTGGTACACAACTTGTGCAACCCGAAGTTGCTGATTCGGGCGTGGTGGAAACACCAAAGGAACCTGTTTTGGAGGAGAAACCGAGGATTCGCCCCAAACTTCTGAGGTACCTATTCCTAACTCTAAAACTCCGGTTTCTACTTATGTTCCTCCTCTACCTTTCCCTCGCAGATTTGCAAGTTCTAAGAAGGCGGAACTAGAAAAGGAGATTTTAGACGTTCTAAAGAAGATCCATGTGAACATACCACTCATAGATGCAATCAAGCAAGTTCCAAAGTATGCAAAGGTGTTGAAGGACTTGTGTACCAATAAGCAAAGGCTCAAAGGTAATGAAGTGCTTAGTGTGGGGGAGAATGCTTGGCAATCTTACAACATAAACTCCCACTTAAGTGTAAGGACCGGGTAGCTTTGACATTCCGTCACAATTGGTAACACTACATTTAATAAAGCTATGTTGGACTTAGGTGCTTCCGTTAATGTCATGCCTACGTCTATGTATAATTCACTTGATCTTGGTCCTCTTAAAAAGGCTGGAATTGTGTTGCAATTAGCCGATCGTTCTAATGTCTACCCAATGGGTATTGTTGAGGATGTTCTTGTGCAGGTTAATCAACTTGTATTTCCAGTGGACTTTTGCGTGTTAGAGATGGATGAAGGTTCACCGGACTCGTCTCTTCCATTGCTACTTGGGCGTCCCTTCATGAAAATGGTGAAAACCATTATTGATGTTGACAAGGTAACGCTAACTATGGAGTTTGATGGAGAAATAATACGTTTCAACATTTTCGAGATGATGAGATATCCTAGCGATGTCCACTCTTGTTTCTCCATTGATATGATGGACACATTGGCGCAACAAATGTTTGATTTGAATGGTGTTGATGCTTTGGAAACCGTTCTCACTACTCCTATTGACAATGGTTATGCGTATAGTGATGAGATGAAAGAAACCATTGGTTCTCTTAACTCATTACTTGGAAAAATCAGCAACTAAGAATGTTTCATATGCGTCTTTACCTTGCAATAATGAAAAACTTGTGCCATCTATTGTTAAACCTCCAAGTTTAGAATTGAAACCTCTTCCAAGTCACTTAAAGTACTTGTACTTGGGTGACAATGAAGATTTACCCGTGATTGTTTCTAACGAGCTTAATGAATTACAGGAGCAAAAACTTCTAAGGGTGCTAAGGACGTACAAGACGGCCCATAGGATGGACAATCGCCGATATCAAGGGTATTAGCCCTGTCGTTTGTATGCATAAGATCCGTGTGGAGGATGATTCAAAGCCTACAAGGGAAGCGCAACGCCGTTTGAATCCTCCCATGATGGAAGTGGTGAAAAAGGAGATACTCAAGCTTTTGGACGTGGGTGTTATTTACCCCATCTCCGATAGCAAGTGGGTAAGCCCGGTACAAGTGGTACCAAAGAAATCGGGTGTGACGGTGGTGGAGAATGATAAGAATGAACTTGTCCCAACTCGTGTGCAAACCGGTTGGAGGGTTTGTATTGATTATAGAAAATTGAATGCCACCACTAGAAAAGATCACTTTCCTTTGCCTTTTATTGATCAAATGCTTGAACGTTTAATTTGGACACTCTTACTATTGCTTTCTTGATGGCTATTCAGGTTATAATCGAGTAGATTGTGATAGCACCGGAGGACCAAGAGAAAACCACTTTCACTTGCCCTTTCGGTACTTTTGCTTATAGAAGGATGCCTTTTGGCTTATGCAATGCTCCGGCTACTTTTCAAAGGTGTATGGTAAGTATCTTTTGAATATGTTGAAAACATAATCGAAGTGTTCATGGATGACTTTAGTGTCTTTGGTGATTCATTTGACCTTTGCTTGAATAATTTGTCTCTAATCCTTGAACGATGTGTTGAAACAAATCTTGTGCTAAATTGGGAGAAGTGCCATTTCATGGTAACTCATGGCATAGTTTTAGGCCATATAATATCTTCTAAAGGCTTGGAAGTCGATAAATCTAAGATAGACCTTATTCGTGCTCTAACCCTCCCACTACGGTGAGGGAGATACGTTCTTTTCTTGGTCATGCAGGTTTTTATCGTAGGTTCATCAAGGACTTTTCCAAGATAGCATCACCACTTTGTACCCTATTGCAAAAAGATGTGGTTTTTAACTTTGATGAGAAGTGTGTGGCGGCATTCAATCGTTTGAAAGAACTTTTGATTTCAGCCCCTATCATTAAACCACCGGATTGGAGTAAGCCGTTTGAACTCATGTGTGATGCAAGTGACTATGCGGTTGGTGCGGTGCTTGGGCAGCGTGTGGGGAAGCTTCCTCATGCCATTTATTATGCTTCTAGAACGTTAAATGAGGCTCAACAAAACTACACAACCACTGAAAAGGAGTTATTAGCCATTGTTTTTGCTTTAGAAAAGTTTCGATCTTATCTAATCGGTACAAAAGTTGTTGTCTTTTCTGATCATGCAGCACTTAAATACTTGCTTACAAAGAAAGAGGCGAAGCCGAGGCTCATACGATGGATATTACTCTTGCAAGAGTTTGATATTGAAATCAAAGACAAGAAAGGAATTGAGAACACCGTTGCGGATCATTTGAGCCGACTTGCTGTGGACAAGGAGACTATCCCGTTGCGTGAAAGTTTCCCGGATGAGAAACTATTCTCAATTGCCTTTGGAGAACCATGGTACGCTGATATTGTTAATTACTTAGTGTCTAAACAAATCCCAAAGAACTTGTCTCGTCTTTGAGAGGGACAAACTTAAGAAGTTAGGAAACCAATACATATGGGATGATCCATACTTATGGAAGCATTGTAGTGACCAAGTAATACGTAGGTGTGTTCCCGAAATTGAATTTAATTCTATCTTGTCTTTTTGCCACTCATATGCTTGTGGAGGACACTTTGGGAGCAAGAGAACCGCTCTCAAGGTATTAGAATGTGGTTTCTTTTGGCCAACTTTGTTTAAGGATGCACATGCATTTTGTATCACATGTGATAGGTGTCAAAGAACCGGAAATCTAGGTGCTCGAAATCAAATGCCGTAAACTATTATTCAATTTGTGGAGGTTTTTGATGTATGGGGAATTGATTTTATGGGCCCTTTTGTCAATTCTAATGGGAATTATTATATTTTGCTTGCTGTGGATTATGTCTCGAAATGGGTGGAAGCTAAGGCCGCCCCGACTAATGATTCTAAAGTTGTTTCAGATTTTGTGCAAGCTAATATATTTGCAAGGTTTGGAATTCCAAGGGCTATAATTAGCGATGGAGGTTCACACTTCAAAAACAGGTTCTTGCAAAGCTTGTTAAGAAAGTACAATGTGTCGCATAGGATTGCAACTCCCTACCATCCGCAAACTAATTGACAAGCCGAAGTTTCCAACCGAGAGGTGAAATCAATTCTTGAAAAGACGGTGAATCCAACAAGGAAAGATTGGAGCATGCGACTCAACGATGCTTTGTGGGCGTATAGAACCGCATATAAAACACCTATTGGGATGTCTCCTTTTAGGCTTGTTTATGGTAAACCTTGTCACTTACCCGTGGAAATTGAGCATAAGGCGTTTTGGGCTATTAAGCAATGCAACATGAAGTTGGATGGTGCTGGAAAGCAAAGGAAGTTACAACTTCAAGAGTTAGAGGAGATTCGTAATGATGCATTTGAAAGCTCACGGATTTACAAGGAAAAGACGAAAGCTTTTCATGATAATATGATTTCTAATAAACAATTTTGCATTGGGCGAAAGTGCTTTTGTTTAATTCTCGTTTGCAATTGTTTAGGGTAAATTGAGGTCACGATGGATCGGACCTTTTATTGTGACTAATGTGTTTTCTCATGGTGCAGTGGAAATTCGTAGTTTAGCTACAGGTAATGAACTTAAAGTGAATGGGCACCGGTTGAAACCATATTATGAGAATTTCTCTTCGGACGTCGTGGAAGGAGTTAATCTTGTGGAAGTACTCCCTCTGGAGGAGTCATAGAAAGCAAGGAGATAGTCGGGCTGACGACTTTAAACCAAGCGCTAATTGGGAGGCAACCCAAAGGATGAGTATTTCTTGTCTTGTATTTATTTCTTTTCTTGTTTTTAGTTTTTCTTGTTTTGTTTTCTTTGTTTTTTGATTTCTTGTTAGGATTTCCCACCTTGACTTACTTTGGATGATTCAATTTACATTGAGGACAATGTAAAGTTTAAGTGTGGGGAGTGGTTTATGTTGTAAATTTTTGCAATTTTTCAACTTTTTGTGAACTAGTGAATAAGAAAACTCCAACTTGTAGTTATTTAGAGTCACATAGTATACATGTCGCTAAGATTACATCGAGAATCTCACAATAGTGACTGAACTTAGAGATGACAGAGAACATGATCGGGTTTCTTAATTGTATGAGAGTTAAAGTTGGATTTAACCATGCCAGTGGCAAATAAGGTGCGCAGGATCGAATTCGGTATTAGAACAAAGTGATCCCCTATAGTGGAGACTACCCATGTTACATAATGTGAGGCACCAACCTTCAATTCTTTTGTACTGTCTAAATTGTGCTTTTAGAGTGTGTGTCACCGTACGTAAATTCCGGTGAGAATGGTGAGCTGTCCAATTTCCCACCATAGAAGCACTATTTTGATCTCTTGAGTGCTATTTTTATCAACCATGTTGGTGACATCGAATTGCTAACTTACATTCCACTTGTGATCTTGTTCGCAGTTAGCACCATCCACCTTATCTCTCTCTACACCAATAGGTCCATAGAAACACCATCATCATCAACAAGAGGAGCATCACAAATTCAGGGGAAAGTTGAACACGTTCGAGGTTTACAAGCAACACTACAGGAATGGGCAGATTTCAGATTTGAGTAAAGCAACAAAACATGGGCAGAATTTTTATAAGTTGAAGACTATAATACAAGAGCGGAAATTATCAAGGATGAAAGTTCGAGAAGTTTATGATATCAAGACATATAAGTTGTGAAGATTCAAGCGGTAAAGTACTTACACCATGGCATTGTACTTAAATTTTTATTTTAATTTATTTGTATTTTTACTTTCTCTTGTCAAAAAAAAAAAAAAAAAAAAAAAAAAAAAAAAAAAAAAAAAAAGAGACAAGAGAAAATGTTTAGGTTTGTTAATAGTTTTTATTTTGTTTTATTTTATTTTATTTTGTATTTGTTTTATTTCTTATTTAAAAAAAAAAAAAAAAAAAATGGGTTTGCATAGTTTGTTTTTATTTTTGTATTCTTTCAATAAAGCCTATGGAAAGAAGGAATATCTATAATGAAGTTTCAAGCGACAAGAAATTTGAGGAAAGAATCATATTGTCAAGATTTTACGAAGTTCGAGAGTTATCATCAAGAGTTGAAGACCGAAGACGAAGATGAAGACACCGATAGAGGACCGAAGACGTTTCTATGGATGCTGTGAGAGTGGTGCTAGCTGCACGCCGAACGGATTCACTGTAAGTAAGCATATTCCCACCTTCGTTAAATGGTTTGATTTCCTTTCGAAGAGATCGTCAGAAAAATGGGTTTTCAAAAATATATAAAAGATGTGGGTTTTCAAAACATTCGGAGGGTTAAGCCTTCCTACCATTCAACGTGTCGCAGGATTCTCTCTTCATTCCAACCTGGACACATGTGTGACCCATAAAGAGCTGTTTATTATTGAGAGCAATTTCATAAAACCCTTTCTTGTGAGGCAGAGTCAAGACTTTCGATCACTCCGAACCCGAATTTTAGTCGAGAAGGGATGGTTACTTCTCTCTCAACTTTTAAGAATGAGATTGTGTTCATTTATGTGTCTAACTTCTTATGACTAGTGTGCAGAATCTCTATGTCTTCTTAGCGCGTTGGATACTATCATTACGGAGAACTAGTAAGTTGGAAATATAGGTTTTGTGGGTAAATCTCTAGTAAACCCTCACGAGACTATAACTCGTCCACTAGGGATACCTAGGGGTTTAAAGGCTTGTTATTTATGCTAAAAGTGACCGTAGCCTCGACGACACGGAGTTGTTGTATTCTATTGAATTGTTTGATTTGCTCGAGGACTAGCAAAGTCTAAGTGTGGGGGAATCTGATAGGTGTAGAATACACCGTATTTACTATCTAGTAGTTACGCTTTCTTTGCTATTTTTCTTGTGAATTATGCACTTTACGTGTGTTTTTGAGTTGTTAGGTACTCTGGAGTCGCACGGAGGAAAAGAAGGAGAAATTGCCCAATTTGAGCAAAAGGGCGAAATTGTCATATCACAGGCAAGTGATATATGGAGATGACCCAAGGTTAAGGGACAACTTTCTTTGGAGAGGGGTTAAATGACAGCCAGCAAATGTAAAGGGGCTACCAGCTGGGTACCCCTTATCTGCCAGTCCTGGGTGGCTATATCCACCATCATTTTCTTACAACAAAACCAAAATTTCAGAGAAAATAAATTCTCAATCATTATCGTTTTTCAAACTCAGAGGAGAGTGAAACTGTAGCAGCTTTACTCGAGAGAGGAATCGAGGATGAAGAAAGAGAACCAGGGATTGACGATGGCTGTTCTCAAAAGATTTGAGGGAAGACAAGATGGTGGTACTGATAGATTTTGAGATGGGTTTCAGAAAGGGGATCTGGTGTTAGAATTCAGGGTGTGTTTCTCAAGCAGTTCAAGAGATTGAGAAGGAGTTAGGGTTTGTGGTTGGTGGAATCAGAGTTGATTTCCATCTGAAATTGAGACGATGAAAGTGACGAGTCTGCTGTCGAATTGAGAAGATTTCATTGTCGTTACGGTTTGAAGATTGAATTGAATTCAGGGGTTTGCAACAGGAAGAGATGATGAGAACCAGATGGAGAAGAAGATGGTGTTAGTGAGCCACTGCTGCTGAAGAGAGAAGGCATGGAGGCTTCAGATCCATAGAATGAGCTCGGGAAATAGGGGTTGAATTGTCTCAGATGGATAGAGAGCTTGGGTTTGATTGTGTGAGACTACAGGACTGGATATTACATGGACTGAAATGGCAAAACATTGCAGTTCAAGGTGTTTCTGTGATGTTGATGATTCTGATGGTGAAGCTCAGGGAAGGAATGGGTTTGTATGCAATTACAAAACAGTGGGATTAGATGTATGTTAGGGTTTGAACTTGTTATGGGTTGAAAGCACAACAGATGAAATTGAGGAAGATGGGTTTGATTTGGCAAGTGATGTTGAGGTGAATCATGTGAGAAGTTGAAGGATGGGCTTGTTCGAGAAATGCAGTCAAATGGATTAGGAATGATTTCTGGGCTACAATGGAAGTGAAGCAGAAGGAGTAATTATTGGCACTGATTTGAGATGAGGAGTTAGCTGGTGGATTTGGTGAAGTGTTGGCAGCTGTGAGCTGATGCTTTAAACGGGAATGGAAGGATCTGTGCAAGTTGGTTGTGTGCAGTGAGCCAGGGAGAAGTGGCATTGCCTGTGGAATTGGAGATTTCAAATCAAGTTTAGTTCAGGTGTGGGTGCTAGAGTGGGATGAATGCAAGGGAAATGGTTGTGTTACTGTGTCAATGCAGTGAAGGTTGCTTACAAAGGGCTTGTGATGCTGAGTTGCAGGTTATATGCTGATAAGCTTACAGAGCAGTGTGTTTAGCGCACTTGGCTTGGTTGCAGGGAATGGATTGTAAGCTGAAATAACAAGGTGTCTGGGCAAATGGCTATATGGCCTGAGCAATGCTGTTGCTTGAGAGGCTGGGTTGTATGAATGATATGCAATGATGTCACAGGGATGTCGATCTGATGAAGGAATTATGGGTTTGGTGGTTATGAGTTTGTGCTGTTGATTGAGAACTGAAGCCACAGATTGCAGTTCAAGGAAAAAGATGGTGGATTAAAGATGCAGGTTTGCCTGAGTTGTTGTGCTGTTGGGAGTAGTCAGCTGGAGTTTGAGCAATTGCAGCAGGTGCAATGGCTAAGAGTTGTGGAGAAGCCAGGGAGGAGATAGTGTGCCTGGTGTTGTGCAGCAATGGAATGACTCAAGTGGCCTGAAGCTGTGCTGTTGCAGATTGTGCACACTGGTTCGACTGAGATGGAGTGAAGTTGTGAAAGCGTGAACTCAGGGGGTAATTGGTGGCATATTGAGCCAGTGTTGAGCAATGGAGCAGCTGAGATTAAGTTCAGGGAAGTGTGGTTTTGTGCTTGAGGTGGATAGACAGGCAGAGATAAAGAATGGAAAAGAGACATTGGAGTTGGAGTAGGGCCATCTTGTCCATGACTGATACAGGGAAGGAATGCAACCATCATGGCTAGTTACACCAGAGAGTTCTGGCCAGTGCAACAAGCCCAGGCAAGTTCACTCGGCAAAGTGAGAGTCGACTCAAATCTGATTCAGGGATGAAACGGCCTGACTCACCGATTTGCTCTAACTCGGTTTGACTCGCCGAGTCAACCCGTTGACCCGACCGATCCGACCCGTTGACCGGTGACCGGGCGGACTTTTGCCGGTCACCGGAGCCGATTTTCGGGCACTTTTCCAGCCGATTTCCGGCCATAATACCATATTTCCGGCGACGATTTTTGGACATATTTTCTACATGGGTTTCTCTTTCTCGTGGGCTTGGTGGATTTTCATCTAATGGACTTTGAAGACTTGACCTAATTTTGGAAGGAGAGAAAGGCTATAAAAAGAGGAATTCTACAACTTTTGGAAATCATCTCATCTCATATATTTTTTTCTTGGAACTTTGGGAGAGCGGTTTTTTGGTTGCACAACTAGGGTTTGCTTTTGTTCATCTTCTTCTTTATTCCATTGATATTTTTGTGATGAACTCCATAGCTATGAGTAGCTAAATTCTCTATTATTGGTTAAGGATGTAGTCCGATTTCTAAAACTTGTGTTTGCTTTATGTATTAGTTTTCTCTCTTGTTTATCGTTCAATTCTCCGCGGTTTCTATGATCACATGATTGAAGTATTGTGATAGGATTATGGTGTTTGATTAGTTAAGTGGCCAATTAATTGAACTTGCATCTTAGTCCATAGCTATTTTAGGGTTTTTCATCAAGCGATAACCTTGAATACAAGTAGCATGATATGTTTACGGTTTGTAGTGATACACTCTCGTAATCATATGTAGAGTTTGACCATTGTCCGAATTGTTTTTGCGCAACGCATGACAATTGCATTGATTAGCCTATTTCTAAAACTTAATGCTCCTAGGAATTGAACTTGATTAGCGCAAGGCGTTAGGTTATTCTTTAGGTAGAATTCACATACGCAGCCCTAATGTGTGTGTTGATGAACTTGAGAAATTAATAGATTATCTTGCTTTCTTGATTCTCTAGGTTTTTGATAACACAAGAGATTAAATCGTAATTCTATTCATATATGCAAGCACATGTCTAAGATTGAAGATGAATTCCTTGACCAATATCTCTCTCCATTGATTATTTTCTACAATCTACTTTGTTTTTTTTAATTTACTTTTATTGCTTACATAGAATTCAGAAATTCCCCCAATTGGTTACTTTAAGAAATTGATTACGAAATAACTACAATTGCCTCTCTGTGGATACGAACTCTTTCTTATCATATACTTCATTCATATATTATTGAGTAGGAAAGTGAATTATTTTTGTGTCGGCTGACAACCGATCATTCATCATCATTATTTATGATAAGTAGTGAACGAATTTGATTCTCTCGCTCACTAAGTAAGGAGTTTTGACGAAGCAATTCATCTCGCTCCATTTGTACTTCGAGAAGGGATTTTTGAAAGGTTGCTAATGCCTGAGCACCATTATTAGCAATGCGATCTTTGTCATCTATGTGGTCACTAATTTTCTTCCTTAAAATCTTGATTTCCTCGCGAGACTCGAGGTACATTCGTTTAAACTGGTTGGCTGCACTTAAACTAGATCTATGCTCAATTATTAAGAGGCGATGTTTGGTTTGGAGTTCGTTTAATGAAAGGGAATTAATTTTGCTCGACAAACTACTTAAAGAGTTGTTGAAATGAGCAAGAAGAATGTCATTATCCATGGGCTCAGGAAATGAATGGAGAAGAATAGCTTCTTCGGAAAGGTTATATATATCTCACGAAAGTGATAAGTCGGGTAATAATAGGGAACCGATAAACCAAAAATAATAAGAGAAGAAAAATTATATACCATAAAGTTCTTTGATTAGCGTCTGAAGAGTGGTAACTTTGTCCTTCTGGGCAGAAAGCTCAGTCTCCAATTGTTGAATTTTCTCGCGAGAGCTCGCAGACTCGACTTCTAATTCTTTGACCTTTGTACAAGATTGGATATTCTTTTTCAATTGAAGGTTATACCTCCTTTCAAAATCTGAGGCAACTACAAAAGAAGTTTTTCCAGCCTGCGAGGGAAGATAAAAAGGTTATTAAGATATAAATTAAAAGTTGAAATTGAAAGAGAAATATGAGTTCGTACATACCAACGAATTAAGTGCATTTAAAAAGCTGGGGGATACAGATCTAGAAACCCCATTGAAAGAGTCATTGCCATCTAGCAATGTAGCATTGCACACTTTGGCGAGAGTCTCGCATATAGAAGTTAGACGAGTGTCCCCTATTCCTTGAAGAGAATTCGAGAAGATGCTGAACAATTGACCCATAGGAGAATTGGATAATTGAGCTTCCTGTTGGAGAGATGAGTTCATATCATTATCATCATCATCCTCGTCAGAAGATCCAGAACTTGAGCTAAGATGAGAAGAGGATTGAGTTTTTCGTTTCTTAGATGATGGAGCAGAAGACTTATCCTTGCGAGCATTGGCTTTAGTTTTGGCTTTAACCTTCGCAAGTTCCATTTCCTCGGCGTCCACCTTCGCATACATATGAAGATAAGAAATAGAGGCAACAATATTGTTAAGTAACAAAAGGGATATTTCTTACTTCATCCGTAAGCGATCGAAGTAATTCCAAGGTACTTGCCAATGGATTTATCTTGAAGCTTTTCCTCAGTTTGTCAATATGGAAATTTTACAAACTCGATGAGTTCATAAGTAACGAAAGATTGCAAAAACAAAGTTTGAAGACATACCTCTTTTGCCTTCCCGGACCATTTAAATTCCCAAGGATGGTAACCTGCGAGATTCTCTGGAAGTACATGCGAACCGGCTATGTAAGGTCCACTTAAAAACAAGGGTACAACCCACCATTTCTCATCTTTGGATTGGAGAGGAGTAGTATTATTGCCCGAATGCCAATCGATATCATGCATGAGTAATTTATCTTCGGGGACATTATCTTTTCTTCTCAGCCGAGCGCCCCAGCGAGACTTCTTGTTTCTCATGCCTATTACTTCATAATTCTCAAAAAAGTTTTCTGCAGTATATTTTTCATGGATTATCTCTAAATTTGTGCAATTGGGGTGTCTGACACTGTTAGAGTATAAAGATCCTTTACCAGCGCCACGGTTGGCGAACTCAAGCATTAGGCGAATACAATCGCCGCTCAACTGATAGACAGCTCGCGAGAAGCTTGGATGGGAAAGGATTTCATAAAAGAGTGGCATCTCAGGATCATATAAAGGAATGGGAAGTCCTGCGAGGAGTTGACCAAGCGAGACTATAATTCTCTGATCATCACATTGATGATCAGAAAATAGTTTTGCAGTAAGAATAGATGAAGGTTCTTGATTAGGAATAGTAGTTAGAGTGAAACCCTTATCTTGCAACTTCTTTTGAATCTCAATAAAACGAGGTTTATACATACGACTAAGTGAAGCCATTATCAGTATGGAAATGGATAAAGAATCGAAGATTGGAAGAAAAGATTGAAGATTTGCAGTAACAGGAGCGCAAATCGCGGAAAGAGAAGATTGAAGAAAAATTGCAGAGGGAAAACGAAAGAGAAAAGGAGAGAGATATGAAAATTATATATAGTGAGAAAAATCCTCGGGCAAAACGAGAGCATTTAATGCGAGAGGGGACGTGAATGGTCAAGAATAGACGGTTGAAAGAGACGTGTCAGGAATAGAATGGAAGAGTAGACATCTGTAATAAAGTCCGTGTGAAAATACGGGGTTGAAATAGGTATGGATAAGCAGTTGCGACAATTCAAGGGGACATAAATTCTCATGATTCATCACCCTTTTTAACTTGCGAGATGATATCGCGAAATTTATCACTTTCCATAACCTCTGAGGCAAAAATGATACTTCATATATAATTTTCAAAGCTTCGGAACTTCGCCAAAGAATAGAGGCAAGTACGTACTTTTCAAGAAAAGTATTCTTTCGCTCGTTCCTTCATCAACAAAGATCAAAGATTACTACAACAACAAATTTTTCCTTAAAATTCGCTCTTCAAGCAATATTCAAGGAAAAAGAGGCAAGATGTAGGACCATTATATCGCGACGTACAAGACTCGCGAGGGTAATAACGCAGCTTGATCTTTGCGAGGGTCTCGCAGGAATCAAAAGGAATGACGCATTGGATGACGACGGGGAAGATGTGAAGTCCGGAGACGGTTAAGAAGTGTCGTGAGTATGAATACTTGTACATTCGCGACACTTCGCGAGACATTCCCGAAAATAAAGGACAGCCTAGCTGTCATTCACCATGTATTACCCTATATAAAGGGATGAGAGGTCTGTTGTAAGGGGAGATTCTTTTGATTTGGGAATTAAGTCATTAAGAGAGAGAAACTTGGAGAGTGCTTGTAATCCATAAGTGTAATTCTATTTTCCTGTGTATTGATTTTAAGAAAATAATTAATAAACAACTTAGCTATTCATCTTTCAATGGATTAGTTAAGTGAATTATAGTGAGGGGTGTATTGTGGGATTTCCTGCAACTACACCATTTTTTGGGACCAGTCTTTTTTGGGGACCATTCTTTTATTTTGGATAAAATATTAGAAGTAAATCTAGGTTACCACTTATCTAGATATTTATTATAATACCTAAATTACCCTCTGATTATTTTTGGGTAATGATTAGTTAGTGTGATTAGTGAAATGATTTTGAATAAAGATTTGAGATTAAAAAAATCAGATTTTTAAAAAAGAATTAGAATTATTGAGAGAGTAAAGTTAGAGAAGATGAAGAAGAAAAACATGGAAAAAAAAATGAGTTCACTAAGCTAGACTATTCAAGTGATGATTCAATTGATGATAGCTCATCTGAATCTTCATCTCCTTCGTCTCCTAGAGTATATGTCAATCTTCACAATGATCCAGATATGAATTATTTCTTAGATGGTGAATGTATTCTTCCCCAAATCCAATCTCAAGATGAAAACGATGGATTTTACCAACCACAACCGGAGGAAAACTATTTGAGTACCCAGGTATGCTCTAAACTTAGATAATGTTGGTTGAATTGGTCCAAATTTTCAAAAAAATGTGAATTTGTTAAGTAGATTTGGGCTTGTTCGGTTACCTTGTGTAAAGAACATGTAACCGAACTCATTTGAAAGTGTAGTTCGGTTACTTTTTCTAAACACGCAGGTTACCGAACTCTCCAATAATGGAGGTTTTTTGAAGTTCGGTTAACGGACATGTTACCGAACTTTGTAAATAGGATTACAATGTTATGTTCAGTTTGGCCGAAATGTAACCGAATTTTAGGGTCTATAAGTTCGGTTAGTTCGCAACCAATAGCTAACCGAACTTACGTAAAATAAGATTTCACATTAGTGTATAAAGTTCGGTTGGTTCGCAAACTTCATACCAACCAACTATCTAACCAAACTTTCGTACAATAAAATTTGACTTAGTATACGTAAAGTTCGGTTAGTTGTCAACTTTCTTTACAAACCGAACGATGTAACCGAACTTATTTGTGATTGCAATTGATGTTGTTCCATTTCTTGTAGATTGAATAATCAACCTTCTCCGGTTGGCATCCGAAGAGTGTTCAATTGTCTCAATGCTTCCATCAAGTTCTTATAATGGATTGCACTTAGAAGACTAACAAATACGAGATGCCATTGTTCAACATTGTTGGTCGTACCTCGACGAACTCACCGTTTACCATTGCTTTTTGTTTTCTAGAAACCGAACTCCACATGTATGCAATTATCCAAGGTTGTAATATGGGTAAAGTTCGGTTACTAGATAGTTTTAAAAAAAATTGCGAACCAACCGAACAGAGTTGGAAAAGTTCGGTTAATTGATAACTGAACATAGTGGGCAAAATAGCACAGTTCGATTACATTATTTTTTTTTTTTTTTTTTTTTTTTTGTAATATGGGTAGAATTCAGTTACTTGACAGTTTCAAATTTTTTTGCGAACCAACCGAACAGAGTTGTGAAAGTACGGTTAAATGAAAACTCAACATAGTGGGCAAAATAGCACAGTTCGGTTACATTGGATTTTTTTTTTTTTTTTTTTTTGTAATATGGGTAGAGTTCGATTACAAAATAGTTTTCAAAATTTATGCGAACAAACCGAACTCGCAGTTCGGTAACCTAATTTTAAATCCTATAAACCGAAATGTTCTTCGTGTTCTTCCTTTCAGGAAGTTCGGTTAAGAAACTAGGGTTTTTGTGAAACGCGTTCTAACCGAACATGGCACTGTAACTTCCATATGAAAACTGGATTATGGCTTCACTTGGTTGTTCCACTTCGCTGATTTGCTAGATGTCCTTATGGGAGACCTTTTCTTGGGAGTCGGTTGGTTTTCTTTCGACGAACCATTCTTATACTCGATTGATTAATCGACGATGAAAATTTTATGAATCGACGTTAATCGATGAAGACGATGTTGAAATGCGGAAGAAGAGAATAAGAGGAGAACTGATTTTTTTGTGCGGCAAGGTTTAGATTCTTTTGTTTTTGTTTTAGATTAAGTTAGGGTTAATTTTAATCAGGGGTAGTTATTAGATTAGGGTTAATTTTTAATTAGGATAAGGGCCAAATTAGTAATATCATGATTTTAGGGCATCCCTTAACATTGTAGGGTAGGTGGCCTAATAAGATCATGGTCCCCAAAAAAATCATGGTCCCTAAAAAACGGTTCTTTTACAGACTAAAATGCAACAACTTCTTCTACACTAAAATCATGGATCCTTCCTCAAAGACGATAATGAGGAAGGATCCATGGACACTCTTAGATAGACAAGGTCGGACAAGATTTGCACCATTTTCTCCGGAAAAACCCAAACGGTAATGAATTCAAGTCTAATATTTTGATGGTATATTCTTTTTATAGGACTCTACATTCCTACAAAAAATTAGCGTAATTCGAGATGTATAAAACCACCCTCTACCCCTTTGAATATCAGCCATTCAAAATTAACGGTTGACATTAAGATCAGTAGATGCTCAGGTTTTCTATTTCGAATTGCATTCATTTTTGGTGGGAATGTAAAGTTTGATAATAGGAACATGTCAATAAAGTATTAGACTTAAATTCATTGTCATTTGAGTTTGCCGGAGAAAATGGCTTAAATCTTGTCTGACCTTGTCTATTTAAGAGTGTCCATGGATCCTCCCTCATTTATATTTATCTGATTCTTTATTTTGTATAAATTTGACGGTTTTGTTGAGTTTTGCAGTTTTTAATAAATATAGCTCAATGGACCGAAATACGGAATTGTGTCCGAAAAACAAAGGGTATTTGAGTCAAGGACGTTCATGGTGGCGCTCTACAAATGTCATAAATTCCAAAGAACTCAACCGGCACGAGCAAGGTCCTAGTCTTGATACTATTAGCTCGTCGAGTAATAAAGTGTATAAAGAAGGGATATGAAAACACCAGCTTGACTTGCCATATTTTAAAGGTCAAAATATAATACCGACTATGGGAAGATTGATGAGGGAAACAAGACGGTAAAGGGCACTAAATGATATTTGGAAAATGGCAGGCAAGATGGCATATATTTGGGAGAATGACGACATGATCGGCTGAACTTACCATTTACTAATGATGTGTAATTAATCCAAAGAAGGAGCTGGCATATACAAATGAAATCTTTTTACATTAATAAGAGAATACGGAGGAGAAGTAAAGGAGTATAACATTTTGCTCCACTTATGGAAGCTTGGAAGCGATCAAGGCAACTTAGCACGTGGGGGAGTGGAAGTAAAAAAGGATGTACAGCCTTTTACTTTCCATTGTTGGTTGGAATTATGAAGATGTCGACATCATTACCAAAGTGGAAATGAAAATGTTTGGTAGAAGAGATTTGGAAGATATGAAATTAATCAAGGCAATGACAACAACCCAATATACGTACCTTAATTTGAGATTTCTATCCACGGCAAGTGAGTGTGGTCAGCATATAAAAGGGAAAGTTGGTGCTCTCGATGGGGTATTTGGGATTTTTATTATTGGTCTAGAAAACTTGTATTTCATTTGCTATTGATTTTGGCTCTCCATTTAATTGTTTGGTGTAATCGAAAGAAAAGAAACAAGAAGTTGTGAACAAATCCGCAAGCTCTGTAAGTCCTTTGAGTTGAATAAAAATTAAGATTTTTGTTAGAGGGGGAGAAAAAACGGATTCGAGGAGAGCAAAAAATTGTGGTCAACCCGCTAACTCGGTCATATTCAATATATATAATTAATTTAGTTAGACCAAATTATCCTTACTAAGTGCACCCACCAACCACCCAAAACTCACAACCATTCCTAAAACAGATCAATCACCATTAAACTCTAGAGACGTCCAAATACGGTAAGAAAAAACTTGTGCGATTGATATCTCACTGTTCTTGCATTGAGAAAATCCCACGAACGTGAAACAAGAAAAGAAAGGCAACAAATCTTTTTCATTCTTGAAAACTAATTAAAAAGGACATTATTTGATCTTTTAATCGATTTTAATTCTATTTTTATGATTTTTGATTTGATGAAAACAAGTATGGAATCATTAGAAAACTATTTGGAAGAGAAGAATTTTTTTTAATTGGGGAGAAAGGGTCATTCTTTGTAATGGTGGTGATACTGTCGCTTATACTCATCATACAGATAATGTCCGTAATGGTGGTGATATATAGATCTTTTTCAAAAAAGCCTCGTATGTATTTTTCTTTTTGGTTGTCAGCGGCTGTGAAGTAGGTGACAGTGGACAGGTGGTGGAGTTTGCTTGGGAAATGGGTGAGTTTTGTGTGACGGGTGTGTTTACTAGGGGTAGTTTGGTCCGAGCCATAAAAATGCATTGACTAGGCCCAAGTTAACGAGTCAACCATCATTTTGGCTCTTCTCGGATCTATTTTTGCTCTCCCTTTGACAAAAATCAAAATGAATTCCATGATTTTTTAGGTGTCTTTTCTTTTGATTATGAGTAGCTAAACTTTTATCTAGGATTAGAGAGAAAGTCCTACTATGCGTGCTAATATGTTTTGATTATTTTCTATAGGGGAAAATTATTTCTAGCCCAAATAAAAAAAATTGTATATCAAGAACCCATCATTAAGATTCCATATACGAATAACCCATAATTAATTATAACAATATATGATTCCTAAAATATCCTTTTTCCTTAGAAGGAAATTAAAGAATTCAAAAATTACTTCCCAAAAGATTCTCCTAAAATGACGAATCTATAAGAATTCAAAAATTACTTCCTAAAATTAATCCAAACAAACAAAAAAAAAAAAACTATCCCCTAATAATTATCCTATAATAATTCCCGTTACTACCTTAACTAATTCCAAGAAAAAAAGTAAAAAACTCAATGTATCGTGCACCTAACAGATTTAGTAAAATTTCGAATTTTCAAGGATTTTGTGAAAACTTGGATTTTCATTAGCTCGTGAAAATTCCAATTTTCATAAATTCTAATTTTCATTGGATTGTAAAATTTTAGTTTTCATAAATTAATTAGTGATTGGTGATAATTGTAATTTTTAACTTCTATTTTTCGTGAAAATTCGGATTTTCATTGGCTTGTGAAAATTCCAGTTTTCATAACTTAGTGATTGGTGATAATTGCAATTTTTAATTTCTACTTATTTTTTCTAGTGAAAATCGCAATTATCAACGAGTAAAAATCCCAGTCTTCACTTGTAATTACGTTAAATTGGTGAAAATTCAATTTTATCAAGGGTGAAAATACAATTCGGATGAAAAATACTCCATCGGTCCCATGTTAGCACCCTTGAAGCTTAAAATGTTGATATCATGAAGCAGATTATTGACAAAACAAAATACGAGCAAACCAAAGAGAACTCTATGCATTTATTTTCCAACATAAAGTACATGTCGTCTCATGGTGCAAACTTATGCAAAATATTGTGCTTGGTTCCGTGATTACAATGTCTGAAATATCATTGCCAAGCTATGGGATTTATATACCCTGTATTTTTGCCTACATGTGTCAAATCAAAGATCTGTTGCCCGAGCAGCATCTATTTACCCCACTATTGTCTCTCCATCTTGACTACTGAATAATGCATCCATTTCATGTCTCTTGGCGGTCTCTCCCAAGAGTTCATAACCATACATTTGTCCATCGATGCACCCCATGGTGATACGTTCCCATGGATTTCCCATTTGATATGCCAATCAAAACCAGATTGAAAAGAAAAAATACCACATCAGAACTAAAAATTGTTTGGAACGCAGGTAAACAAACAAAGATCTAAACAAAAATAAGTTGTTTACCTAATTGGTGAAAATTCAATTTTATCAAGGGTGAAAATACAATTCGGATGAAAAATACTCCATCGGTCCCATGTGAGCACCCTTGAAGCTTAAAATGTTGATATCATGAAGCAGATTATTGACAAAACAAAATACAAGCAAACCAAAGAGAACTCTATGCATTTATTTTCCAACATAAAGTACATGTCGTCTCATGTAAATCTAGTGTAAACTACTATTTTAAACCGTTGATCTAATAGATTGGGCTACACATATATAAGATCTTAATGATGGGTTTGTCAAAGAGAGAGGAACCAAACTTGGGTTCCTCAGAAATTTCCACATTTTCTATAACAATTCTCTTAGTCTTTTTTCTCGATTTGTTACGATAATGATTTTCTTCATGTGCCCTATAATGCTTAAATAGTGACTTATATATTCTTTGTTATAGATTAGCATTTTATAGTGAAGAAAATTGCTAATTTTTTGAGAAAAATAATTGTTTGAAAAGATTTATTTTCCGAGACGTATTATTTGTCATAAATCGTCTTGTGTAATTTTGAGAGAGTGTTATAGGGAATAGTTACAATCATTTAGTATGTGTAGTAGTGATGGAATCTTGACATCTAGACTCCTTTAATTGAATACAAAAATCATTTTTAGCATTTCCATTACTTTAGAGTTTTATAAAAATCACCATCTTTAAGTCTTAAAACCGAATCTTTAAAAAGTCCGAGAAACGAATTCTTACTTCCACCGTAAAAATTGCATCATTATAATTCATGACTGTTAATATCCTTGTGAAAAGTTAGCTATCAGGTGAAAAAGTAAATCTTTGAAGAAGATAAGAAAACAAATGATGCCTAGAGATTCAGTGGTTTGGGTACATTATGTGAGAAAAATCATTGAATACATTAGTGGCTTTAAAGCCTTTTATTTTCATTTTTACCAGATTCTCTAGTCATTCGATTACATTTTGATTTCTGAAAAAAAAAATGAATGTATTATTATGATGGGTGACATTTTTTCTTAATTACAATGGTAATCGAGAGTTTGGATATCTTGGAATCAATAGATACAACTCCCAACAGTACCAAAATTTTCAAAGACTTGAGACAAAATGCACACCAAATACAAAGTGCATCACCACGGGCCGGGGAAAAGCCCCGCACACACCAAATAAAAAATGCATCACCACGGGACGGGGCAAAGCCCCGCGCACACCAAATAAAAAATGAATTGTCACAGGGCGGGGCGAACCCCGCGCACACCAATTAAAAAATGCTTCTTTATGGGACGGAACACCAAATCAAAATGCATCACTATGGGCTTGGAGTCGTGTTGTCACGCGCGCGTTCGCGTGACAGCGAAAATGAAATCGCACCTATTGACCGTCGGATATAGTATTCATAGATACAGATCCTGATGATACGTTATTTTACTACTTTGAATCCTTTACCTTTCTTCAACTTCAAGACCCTGTAATTTATAATTTATTATTTATATCATCCTCCTATGTATTACTCAGATCTGAACATAAATAACAGTGTTAAGAAGACGAAGATTGATTTAGGGTTTTACATCAATTAACAGAGTGGTTTTGTTCATGTCTCAAGAACACTTCTAATCCCATTTATTTTGCAGTACACCCCTACCTTCAAGCTGTAATTTATAATTTATTATTTATATATTGTTATGGCAATAGAAGGTGATTTTTCATCTACAAAAAAGTGATTGATTTACAGAGATGTAAGGGTAAAAAACAAAATCCAAATTTTTCTATGATGATTTTGATTTTGTCAAACTCAGGGTGAAAAATAGGCTATTGCTGGAATGGTTGTAGGAATTACACAAAAATTAAATTGATGGTTGTTTCTGGAGTGGTCAGAGAGCTTGCAGGTAGGGTAATCCTATTGATGTCATATAAAATGCATGAACATGATTATAGGTTTAGCTATTTAGGAATCTTTGAATAAATTCCGGTGGAGATTTTGTTGCATGTAAGCAATCCCATGAGTGGCGTAAGTCGATCAACAGATTGATGCAAGAATTGTGATGGAAAATAAATTGGCAAAGAAATGAGATTTCATCATTGGAGATAGAAGGAGATCGATACCCTTAATATTATCGAAGTGTAAAATTGAAACTAGTACTGTATGTTGGAGATTAACACGATATCACAATCCAAGTACAACTCAAATCATCACCACCTCATAACACGAACAGATGATTAATATTTGAATGAAAAAACTGTTTTAATGAATCTTATAACACCAGTTTGATGGAGGGAGGGCTAAAGAACAATAAATAATAATTTACATGGGCTTAGGAGATCAATTAAATATTAAAAATAATAAAATACCATTATATTCGGATCTGTAGGTGAGATGGATTGGGATGGTATATCCGATGGTCAATAGGTGCGATTTTATTTTCGCTGTCACGCGAACGCTCGCTTGACAACATGACTCATGGGCTTGACGAAAAACGCGCACAACAAGTTAAAAGTAATCAGAAATCTTATAATTTGGTAATTAAATAGAACTAACACGTGTCAATTATTTGCGGGAACAGAGCGCACAGAGATTTTCTCACATAGATGATCCTGAGCCACTAATATGCAGTATCAAAAAGGATATATCTCATTAACGCCAAATTATATTTCCAAAAGTAAACAGAAATCTTATAATTTGGTAATTAAATAGAATCACACGTGTCAATTATTTGCGGGAACAGAGTGCACAGAGATTTTCTCACACAGACGATCCTGAGCCACTAATATGCAGTATCAAAAAGGATATATCTCATTAACGCCAAATTATATTTCCAAAAGTAATCAGAAATCTTATAATTTGGTAATTAAATAGAATTAACACGTGTCAATTATTTGCGGGAACAGAGTGCACAGAGATTTTCTCACACAGACGATCCTGAGCCACTAATATGCAGTATCAAAAAGGATATATCTCATTAACGCCAAATTATATTTCCAAAAACTAAAGTAAGGTAATTACTTCCCGATTTGCTTTTTATTCCCAAATATGATCCTATTAATACCAAATAATACAGTATCAATTTCAAAACTCTTAAGAAAGTAATTACTTCCTTGTTTGTCCTGATAATCTCATTAATACCAAATAATATAATAATCTCATTAATACCTAATAATATAATTTCAAAAATCTTAAGAAAATAATTACTTCCTGATTTACCATATAAATGTCATAGAATCCTATAATACATGGGACTATATATACTAATGGTTGTCTAAGTAATTAAAGATCGTTGCCTTCTTTTCCTAAAATCCAAACAAAAGTGATGAATCGATCACTTTCATTGCTTTCCTTCTTTTCTTCAATCCTCCATGTTTTTCTTGTTCTGAACTTTTATGGGAGGGTTACTGTGAAGGGAGATATAGTCAATAATTTTTGTAAGAACCAAGCTTTAGTTGATCCGTTTCTAAATTATGACTTTTGTGTTTCTTCTCTTGAAGCCAACCCTGTGAGTAAAACTTCGGATATTTTCGGACTTGCTGAAATATCAATGGAGCTATGTTTGAGAAATGCAACTTATATTCACACATATATTGAGGGAATTTTGAAGGATGGAAAAGAAGAACCGAGAGCCGGGATGTATCTAAAGGATTGTATGGAATTTTACTCTACTGCTATAGAAGAAGTTCAAGAAGCCCTGGAAGCATTTAATGGTAAAGATTATTATAATGCTTTCAGACATGTGAGCGGTGCCGGGATCGAAGCAGATACATGTAAAACTGGGTTTACAGAAGCTGGCATTGACTTTAGTTTATTAAAGAAACAAGATTATAATTTCTATCAGTTAACCGACATTTCAATGCGTTTAATAGCGAAAATACGCGATTCAAAAATTTAAGATTTGAAAGAAAGGAAAATTTATGTTTTATACATAAATTTTGGAATTTTTGTATTTTTTTTCCTGTAGTTACTTTTTTGATAACATAAAATAATCCACCTTGAATTATGTCTAATCTCATGTTCACTTTTACGGGGGAGTTACTGTGAATGGAGATATAGTCAGAAACTTTTGTAAGAAATCATACGATCCCTATCGAATTATGACTTGTGTTTATCTCTCGAAGCTAACCTCTTAACAAAACTTTTATTTATCAGACTTGCTCTAATATCAATGAAGCTGTGTTCGAATAATCCAACATATATGTTTCGAAGGAATTTTGAAGGATGAAAAAGCAGAACCGAGAGCCAAGATGTATTGGCAGGAATTCATTGATACTGCTCTCAGGCATGTGAGCGTTGTGGACGAAAGATAAATACTTGTAAAATTAGGTTTGGTGTTGATTTTGACTTATTAAGGAAATTAACATTGATTATGGTTTTTCATCGGTTCCCTAATATTTCTTTAGAAATAATTGCAAAAATACGAGATCCAAATATTATTTTAGCAGATAAAATATATCTTATCTTATACTAATATAAAGAAAGAAGGTTATTATGGGGTCACCTTCCAATAGAGGGCTTCACTTGGATATTTTCAAAAAACTGGTTATGGGGTACTTTTGATTCAATAGCAATTGTCCAGATTACCCTTTAATTAAAATTAAAACAAAAACAGAATAAAAACCTAATCGACAAACCCATGGTGTATGTGAGGTATTAATCGATAAACCCATCTTTTCTTACTCGTTTTTGTGCTTAAAACCAAATTGAATGAAATTGAAATAAAATTTGGGTTTTTATTTTGTTTCTGCTAGAGTTACGGCTAGGTTGGGAATTTATTTCCTAACCGTAACTTTAGTTTTTGAAGAACTTACGGTTAGGTTTAGTTGAATTCAAACCGTAAAATTGGGTTTGCATGTTGGATTACGGCTAGGTAGACTGAATTTTCCAACCGTAATTGGTTACGGTTTGGTTCTATATATGATAAACCTAGCCGTAATTGTTCATGTATCTTTTTAAGATGTTTGATTACGGCTAGGAAAATGCACTGTTTTTTCCAGCCGTAATTTGTCTTACGGCTAGGTTCGATTTTTTAGCCAATCGTAATTTATCTTACGGCTAGGTTCGATATTTTAGCCAACCGTAATTTGTCTTACGGTTTGTTCTTTTCTTGGATAACCTAGCCGTAAATAAGGATTACGGTTGGTTTTGAGCCTTAAACCCAACCGTAACAGGAGCAGTAAGTTGAAAAATCTGAATTTTTTAACGTACTTTTGCTAATTTTGATCGAAATTGAGCTCATGGGAGATAGTTTAGATTGGTTCTTCACTTTGTCAATTTATTTCTTCAATTGGTTAAGATTCATCATCACTTTGTGTTAAACCCTCTCTACCATCTACCAAATCATCCATCTCTTGGTCTCCAACATGAGGGATGTAAAACTTGTTTTCTCTATCATACAAAGATTCACCCACCTCGAATTGGTAATTTGTTTCATTCATCTTGGTTGAGTGAATCAAAATCTAGGGTTTGAAAAAAATCTCCAATTTTTTTTTCTTTCTTCTCTCTAGTTTTTCTTCCCACAAAAATTTTTCCCAGAATTCACCAAGTATATAACCAAATTCATTAATTTGATTATTATCTAATTAAATTAAATTAAAATTAACTAAATAAGGTTTGTTTGGTCATTACAAAATTATTTGAGATAAGGGGTTTTTGAAATTACTTATGAATAACCCATTTTTGTCCTATTAGGTGACGCCCCTCTAATGGAATGTGTCGCCCCAATAATAGCCTTCTAAAGAAAAGAGCTCTTTTTGGTAGGAGAGCCCTAAATTACTTAGTTGTCCCCATTTTTTACATATTTACATAAATACCATTGTTTTAAAAATAGATATTTAATTTTAAAAACTTAATATCTTTCAAAATAAACACCGGAATTTTGTAAAATTTATATATTTGAAAAGCTCTTTCAATTATCTACGTAACGAGTACAAATAAGAATCGTAAAATTTTGTTTTAGGAAAAAAAATTCATGACTTTTAAATTTAGTATTGTTGGATGAGTAAAATTCAAACGTGTGCATCGCACATGTGTCCTTACTAGTACTAATATAAAGAAAAGAACTCTTTTGGGTAGGAGATCTCCTAAATTACTTAGTTGTCCCCATTTTTTATTTATTTACATAAATACCATTGTTTTAAAAATAAATCAAAATTTTTAAAAACTTAATATCTTTCAAAATATATACCGGACTTTTGTAAAATTTATATATTTGAAAAACTCTTTCAATTATCTACGTAACGATTACAAATAAGAATAGTAAAATTTTGTTTTAGGAAAAAAAATTAATGGCTTTCAAATTTAGTATTATTGGATGAGTAAAATTCAAGCATGTGTGATGTCCTTACTAGTATCTTATAAATAAAACCATGAGATTATTTTTGAGATTGTTTTAAGAATATCATTTCTACTCTATCTGACCAATACATAAGCAGAAAGAATGAGAAAACCAGGGAGATAAACAGATACATGTTATAAACCTTGATCTCCAAAATTTAGTTAAAAGGACAAATCATGTAAGATTTTTTCTTTTTTAATATTCAAAATTTATTTTAGAGTTAGGCTCCCGGAACCCATTTTGAGGTTTTTATCACAACATTAACAATGATTTGTAATTTAATATTATGTAATATTGATATGTGTACAAGATCATGATTTGAAGTTTTTGTTATCTGGTTTACAATTTATAGAATTAGTGAAATCAAACCGGATTTAACTAATATCATTTCTTTCATTGATTCGTAAAAATCTTTAAGAAGATCAAATGAAGGTTTCACTGCTGCAAAACTATTTGAAATGTTTGTTTTACCATGGTGATTGTCAAGGGATGGGGCTGTTGTCAAATTAAGAGAAGAACGAAGATCCTGGGTTGTGTAATTTAGATTACCATGGTGATTTTGTTCAGAGAAGATGATGGAGATGCTGTTGTGTAACGACGAGGGTTTAAATTGAAAAACTGAAAGTGAAATTAATCTTAGCTATATTGGGATTTCACTTAATTCTGCTAGATCAGTGCTTGATCATATACAGGTAGTAAGTAACTCATTTTTTTTTTTTAGTGTTGGTTTAAATTTTTGTTGAATAATTTTGTTAAACATAATTGAATTGTGTGATGATGATAGGTAGATGATTTTCATGATAGGTAGATGATTTTCATGTCTGTTGTTATTATATTGACACAAATCTTAATGCGTATGCGATATATCGACTGCAATGGAAATTGTTTAAATGCTAATATTGCTCCCACTGTGTAGATTGCAAGGATAAAACAAAAGAGAGGAAACAAGGATCAATGGCCCTGGAACATTAAGCTTCAGTCCACAGTTTACACAGATGATATAAGGGGATGGAGTTCTGTCATATGAAGATCCATCTGCAGCACTTGCTGCAAGGGTCTTTTATAACATAACAGTAAGTTTTCTCAAGGGAAAGATCTGAATTGATTTGTGCGCATATCAGATTAGTATTGACACATGCTTTCTGTTTCTTCGGATTACGATTTTCGGGGTTATAAACTCAGCGTTACAATGGCAGCAAAATCTGCACCTAGAGTTGCACCTCCTTTTGGACACGGGTACCTTTCTCTTTCTCACTCTATTTCTAAACACTGTATTCAAAGTTGTTTAAACTATGAACCATGTTAGTCTATGTGTCATCACGGGCTATATGCTGTCTTTTGTTTAATCATTTATGAATTAGAATGTCAAATATTCTTAGAAAGTTGTTTCTTAAATGTAATGGGTTGACATTAATTGATGCTAGTGGGTAAGATGCCACCAGCCTGAAATATCGTTACAGGGGTCGCGAATCACTGCTAAGAATTTAGATTTTGGATGGTCTTAAACCCACAGTTGGTAAATTGAGGGGAAGCCAATTTGTGAATTTGGCAGTTGTACATAAAAGAAGAAGATCATTGTCCAAGACCAACATCTCAATTATCAAGGTCAAGGGACGTGATAAACATCTATGTGCATGTAAACGTCTTTAATACTTGGGTGCGTTGTGTGCATTTTTTGTTAGTAATATTAACAAAAGAGTTCTCAAGTTTTTGTTGTTCTGTGTTACTACTTGCATACTATGTGGTATGGCAACTCAATAGGGTTTTCTGCTTTCAAGGATTTAGGCTAGCAGCCGTAGACGATACCCAATATAACTTGTCAATAAAGATATATATTTCTCTTTTGACATTGTTGGAATATTGCTATGGCATCAGAAGTTCAAAAATTGCGTGTTCAGTCATACTATCTATTGTGAAAATTTGATAGTGTAAATACTATCTTATAATTCTTTGTTATTCATGCAGATTCTAACAGCTATGTTGTTTTCTTCTCTTCTTTTTTGATTATTACAGCGGCGGTGGTGGCTTCCAGTGCAGATGGTGCACCATCTATGTCCCAATATGTGTACAACTTTGGTAGTAAGAAAACATCACCTTTTGGTTGTTTTTTTGGATTTTTTTTTTTTTTTTTTTTTGTATGAGACTTGTCATTGTAAATGACTGAATCTATCTTGTGAATAACTTGATTTCATGAATGAGAATCTACTTTGGGATAAAGTGTTGGGTGAGTGAATGCTTAACAGGGTAAAGGGAAAGGCATCCTGCTAAAGAAACTGAAAACACATTTAGATTTTTCCAAACTTTAGCAACGCTTTTTAGGTGTTGCTATACCCTAGGGACTGATTTGTAGCCGTCGCAAAACACAATTGGTTTATGGATCGACTAATTTTCCTTTTCTGGAAAGGTGATACTTTCACATTCTGTTTCAAAAAAAGTGATACTTTCATTCCATTTCAGGAAAAGTGATACTTTCGCTCCGTTTCTGAAACGGGGAGAAAGTATCAATTTTTCTGAAACAAAACGAAAGTATCACTTTTTCTGAAACGGGACGAAAGTAGTCGCAAATAAACCCATCTTCATTTTCTTCTTCGGTCGGCCCTCCCACCATGGCAACGGTTGTACTAGTTAATTATTTCTAAAACATGATCACAATTTAGTGGTTTTAAAGGTTAACAAACTGTTTGGGTTGGCAGTGTCTGATCTATGTGAAGCTATTGAATCAAATATTTGAATGGAAATTGGGTCATTTGTCCAAAAAAATTTAAAACATGGTTCAAATGAACGAGTAAAAATTATTATGGGTGAAATGGACACAAAAAAATAGCAAGGATGAAACTGGATTCATCCTGGCTTAAACTTAAAAAATAGCGAGGTTGAAACTGGATGCATCCTGATGTAAATTAAAAATAAGAACAAGAATTTGAAAATGGGTAGGATGAAACTGGTTACATCCTGGCTATTTTTGTCCATTTAAACAGTATCAAAATCTAAATGTCTTTTTCACCCAAGAATTATTGATTTTGGTCTTTTTAACCAATTTTGTGATATTTGAAAGTCTTGCTTGGCAAGTTAGTCAAACAAAGTCATGTCAACAGTTTTCTAACATTTTTTTTTTTTTTTGAGAGAAATCTGAAATTCAACAAATTTATAAATGAACCAATGGCATGCAGCTAGGTGAGGCAAGTGCTCCCGTTTGACTACTGCCTCCAAAGACTAATTTATAAAGACTTTATTTTATTACTGAAAATTTTCATCAACGCTTAAACAAAACAAAACCGCTTAAATTTGTTACTTTTACACCGGGTGCATTATTGTGACCTGAAAATGGGTCATATGACCATAGGCCCCTAAAGGTTGGTAGCATTAGACTGCTAAACTATGTGTTTGGGTGAAAAAGACATCAAAAAATTTAGCCTTATATACCCTTAACTTTAATTTTATTTTTATTAGATCCTTTTCTCTTTCTTATTTATTTTTTCTCTCCAATTTATAATTAATCGCGAGAAATGTCTTAACTTTCCGAATATATGTCGGATTTTAAAAAAATTTATATTTTCATAAAGGACTCGAAAATCTCTACCAAACAAGATCCATTGTTGATATGAAATTCGAAGAAAAAAATTATTATTTTAACCCAGGCTGAGTATACATTATGCACCTAGGTGCAACCTGACTAAAATTTATTTCCTATTAAATATGCATTATGCACCTAGGTGCAACTTTACCAAAAGTTATTTCATATAAACATATAGATTATGCACCCAGATACAACAGGGCCAAAGAATTTTTGATGTAAAAATGAAAAAATATATAGGTTATGCACTCGAGTGCAACCGCCCAAAATCTATTTCCCGTTAGAATTATACATTATGCACTCAGGTGCATCTTATGTACTTTGTATATAAACTAGCCCTTAACCCGTGCCGTAACGGCACGGGCCATGATGTTGGTTCATTTTTAATATATCGTATAATTTGTGTCCCGAATACTTATCAATTCCTTATGATTTAATATGTGTTTGTCATAAAAATAGTTGGGATTTTCCTTTCTTTTTTACTTTGTTTTTTCCTTTAATATTTTTTAATGAGATTTGCTCAAACGAAAGAAATATAATCTTAACTTCTAGACACTTTTTTATTTAGGTTCATTGCTTATAATGAGATAATGCTCTACATGAACATGGAAGTTTAAATATTTTTTGGAAATATGTCGTCAGCAGCGCTCATCTCAGTGAAATCAACTAATCAATATTGTCCATAAAAGTCTCCACATGATCCTATTTCGCTCCCGCTGACTCATGTATCATGGTCATGTTGTCGATCCTCCAAAGAGGCAGAGAATAGTATTTTTTTTGCATCGAACGAATGATACAAACTATCCAATGTGACATGATTTTCCTGTAATTTTTCAACACCCATTAGATGACAATGTTTAAAATGTGTACCCATTAACTTTTCGAAGGGATTATATATATGAGAACCTCTGCCATTAAATCTTCAACAAAGTATTGTGCCCAACAATTCGTCTTAACGAAGGCTTTGGTAACTTCAAAAGTCTTGGACATTTTGTCACTTCCGTATGTTCCTACCTTCACTTGGAATACAATCTGGCGACACATTACCTCATAAAGAACCTTGAACACATATTGTACTCCATAATCCTATTTCAAATTAATAAATTGTCAATAGATCCTTTACCAAAAGTTGACATATTCTACGTTGAATATTTATAATAAAAAAAATTATGGTATTGTGGATCGTTGCTTTCTAAGACTGTAGTTTTCAAAATTGGCCTCTTCAAGTCCCACGGCTTTCTAAGTTTATATATCTTGTTTGTTTTTAACATTTTAGTTATCCATATTATGTTTTTGTTACTAACTTTAAATTTGATGTCATCTTCTACTGTGAACTTTATGTGATTTCAGAATCGAAATAGTTATACCTCTTTCATTCGTATCAAGTAATCCGTTGTATATCCCAACAATTCTTCTACAACAATTCCTTTCTTTTGCCGTTTCCGGACCATCGGTAGCCATTATTGTCAAACGCAATCTGTCTAATTTATGTTGATGTTATGTATTTACAATGTTCATTTTTCTTAAATAAATAGATTATGGAAAAACTAAAAAAAAAAAAAAAAAAAAAAACATAAGTATTACATTGGGTCTAAGTTACTATATCCAAAATACTCCGGACAATGCTTCTGGTGTCTTGTTTCCTCAAATTCCTCGTTGCATTCTAGACAGTATAGGCAACACCAATCATTTACGAAGTGAGCTATTTGCGCAAGTGTGGTCAATGTATCCCTTGCCTGTAATAATAATAACAACACGTCAATTTTTTCAAGGCATCCAATTGTAAATGGTATGAATCTAATAGATTTGAATTATACCTCAATCTTAGATATCACCTTCTTTTCACATAACATAGCAATTGAGGAAGGACAAATCTTAACAACTCTTTACATAGGCAGAGTTAGCCAAACTATATTTTGCAATTGTCTTACGTGAAAATTATTATTAATCCATATTTTAGTCAGCTCCTATCGAAGATGATCTAATTAGTCCTATAGAAAGTTAATCTTAAATTTTTGACCTTATCTCTTGACCAAATTATTGAAGTATTCTCAGTCATGTTCTGCATGTGATCTACCCATCTGTGTTTACTCTACCTTCCAACCCAGTGAATGAAACCTATACATATTGATCCGTAATTTGATATTGTTGATTTGTCATCAAGAGGTCGCATGATTTGAGAATGTAAAATATAAAAAATATTCTATAAACATCGGAGGCAAAATTTAGAGTTTTTTATGATGATTTTGAAGAATAAACATAATTTTCAAACAAATATTTTAGAATGCAAATACATTTTCCCGGTCAATAAGGTTTTATATCTGGAATTGAGTGAAAGTTGTTGTCTTTGTAGGTAGTTGTCATGAAAAAACTAAACATTGATGGTCTTTCGGGAAAAAGAATGTAATAGTACTTGAGAGAGAGATAATGTTCTCTTACACGGGTACACCAATTGCCTTTATATAATACGGATGATCGAACAGGTCATGATCATATTGTATTATATGTTCTAAGATATCATCCTCGAAATATTTGGTTTTTGTCCTTATCAATCGTGCTAAAAACAACCAATTACATATTTCACAATACAATAAAACTCACTAAAAAGCAAAAACTATTATTATACACTACTATTACCAACACCCGCATCACCATAAAAACCATCCACCGCCACTATTTCTTCTACCAATAGTAATGTTACCGCCTCCACCATTCACAAACACCCGCCACCGCTTATACTAACCCTACTTCCACTACCACCATTAGAATTAATATAGTTTTTAGTAAATTTATGTATTTATGTTAGATTATTAAAGGGACATTTATAATAGAAATTTAATTAATCATTTATCTTTGCCAAGGACAAATCCTGACAACTATTTACATAAAAAAATCGATAATAAATAATTTCATATGTTCTGATCTTGATTCGTGTCGTTCGTTTAGTTATTACATAACATGGCAATTGATTGCACCAATTTTTTAAAATGAACATGTGTTTTATCGAGTTTATTTTAACATTAGAATGATCAATCACGTTTTATACTTTATAATATAACGTTACACATTTTGTGGCGTTACGAAATTAGCATAATATGTTTTTATTCACCAATACCCATCACCACCATAAAACCATATGAATCCACTTTTTTTATCCACCACCACCTAGTGGCGGAGCCAAGGGTTGACTAACCTGGCTCTAACCCCTAATTTTTTAATAACTTCATAAAAATTTTAGTTTATTTTATAAATAGTACTTTGTCCATATATATTTATGGTTTAGTCCACCAAAGTTTACATTTTTATTTTTTTTAAAAAAACAGGCCTCCTCAATGTCAATTTTTGACTCCACCACTACCACCATCACTGTCGCCTATCCCATGTAGGTTGTTGGACGCAATTCTAATTTTCAATCACAAATGCCATGTATGAGGTTTAGATTGAACAAAATTTCGTCAATTGATTAGTTTCATTATTTTTTTCCATGTATATATGCTTTTTTTGTATTTCAATCTATTTTATTGCAATCATGAGGTTGGATACAGGTGAAAAATGGACTTTGTATCCCATTTTACGATAAAAGAACAAAAATAAATATAATTGTGCTTGGCTCGAACTTAACCACCACTAATCTTTCGGCCTCCACCTCTTCGCTACTCATTGTCGTGAGAAAATATCTATTGATTCTATTTATCAAAATAACTTATTAATAGAATAAATATTATAATTAATTAAGAAAATATTTATAATTAAAAAATGATTAGTCATTTATTATAAGCAATTAGTGAAAAACTAATTAATAAAACACTTTATAATGAATATATTATTTATTATGTGCAATTAGTGAAACACTAATTAATAAAGCAATTATGGTATTTAAGTTGAACAAACCACCACTGTTGATTTATCTTTTCTATCAATTCCAACCAAGATGGAACACTGGTTAGAGGCCACTCTTATGACACAATAGGTCACGAGTTCGAACCTCCCCGTTATAATTTTTGAAATTCCATATCTTGACTTGAGTATTCATTTTTCATTCATAATATTGGAATTAATGCCACGTGTGCGAGTTGTAGGGGGTGGTCAGGAGAACCACAACCCTTGATTTATCTTTCCCACGGACAAATCCGACCACCACTCGATGAGGCAAACTTAGCCTAGCTTTGTTTTGTATTCTTGATATAGGTTGATCCTAGTAATCACCTACAATATATGATAAAAACCAAAATTACTAATTCATAATTTCGAGCAGTAAAAGTAGCACCATTACAACCAGATTCACCGTTAGAACATCAACCAAAAACATGTAGGAAAGAAGAAAAAATAAGACGAACAATAAAAATTCAAAAAAAAAAAAAATACACATTGTGCACTCGGGTGCATCTAGGCGAAAAACTACTTTCCTGTCAAAATATACAATATGCACTCAGGTGCATCTTGAGTATTTCGTGAAAAAAATCTACGTTATAACCTAATAATCACCTGATCATTGTGCATCAATAGAACTCCATGTAATTCATGAACTGTAAACGTGTTAATTATCACGCATCTTAAATCATTTTTTAAGCACTAGTCATGTTGTAATTACAAACCTTGATAACAAATCCCTGTAAGTTTTCAATCTTTATTCTCAAGAATCCAAAAATCAATCTTTATTGTCAATTTTTACCCCGTGATTTTCCCAAACCAAACCCACACCGAATGAAATCTTAACTATCAAAGATCAGATCTTTAACAATTTTTTCTCAAAATCCTCTCTAATAAATGAATCTCTCCAACTCAATTACAAGAAGAACAACACCTTCTTCATCTCAACTAAAATCTCTCATGAGTGCAATCAATGATTGTTAATTACCCATCAAATTTAATAAGTGAAACACATATCTTTAGTATTGACGACTTACATCTAGGAAAGGAGATATTATAAATGTTGAGTTCGTCTTGATACGAGAAGAAAGAACGAATTTTGGATTTTTGTCTTTGTATTAATGGAGGAAGAAAGAAGGTTTGAGAGGAAAGAGAGAGCTGAGAGCTTAGCTTCAGCGTGAGGAAGAAAGGAATCCTTTTATGTTTATGTGGTCCAGAATCCGAGCATGTGCCACAACACTCCGAAGGGCATACTTGTCAGCTGCTTAAAAAATTAATTACAATGTTGGGTGAAATATCCATTCATGGATATTAGAACAGTATATTAAGGAATCCGTCTAATTAAAAAGTGCCCAACTTTTATTTGTCTTTTGGACCCAAAAATTCAAATTCAAGGGTTAATTAACTAAAAAACTGTGACCGTTTTGCCTGCTCATGCTTTCCATCGTGTCACCCAGCAGCGTAACCAGGATATCAAAATGGAGGGTTGAAAAAAAAAATCTGCCACACCTGAATTAATATCTAGTCTTAACCAACTACATGGACAAAACAATTAATTTTCCAGTTGGTCCTTTAAACATAGAAACAATATATGTGACGGATACAACGATGTTGGAGACCCCGAGCTAGTAGTAGCACCGAAAACACTCTAGCTGATTTGATTGAGAGAATACAAAATTCGACGATATTCCGGTAAGTTGTGTTTTTTATGATTCATTTGTTCCATGGGTTTCGAATGTGACCCAAAAAGTCAAATTGGTTGGAGCTATTTTTTTTTCTCTTGGTGTTACAAGTATCTATTATTACCTATACCGGGGTCTGCTAAAGGTTAGTGTACCGGACGGAGAGATGATCTCAATGGCAGGATTGCCACAGTTTACGGTTCTGGAGTTACCTTCTTTCGTTTCTGACGTAGAATCTTTCTGCCATATGACTTGCACCTGCGGTGGAAGTTAGATAAAACCATTGACATCAAAAGGTTTCCAAGGAGGGGATAGGGTTTAATTTCCATGAGGCTGGATAGCGAATCAGACACTTTTTTTTGTTGTTGTCGACGTGCACTCAGATGCTTCAAGCATCTTAGAATATTTTTTTGTCATGTCTTTTGTCTGAGGAGTACACATCAAATGGCTTGGTTCGCATAAAAGCTTAGTCAATGTAATCGCCATTCGCCACTGCGGATCATCACAACAAGTGTAGGATCAATAGAACGGTCAGCTAGAATTTAAGAGATCGGAAATTAAAGTAGTTTTGAACGAATAAATGCAGAATGTCTTTACCTGTAAACTTAGTAGTAGTAGCTGTTGGTAGGTAGGTGCTCCTATATATAGACATCAGATTGTTGCAAAAAAAAAAAAAAAAAAAAAAAAAATTGACTTGAGCGCTTTACAACTTGTTCTGCTCTGTAGTGGTCCTAGTGCAGGAGAACTCAACTTTAAGAATACTGAGGCCAGTAGCTTCTATAAAAGCCCCCAGATTGACTTTAAGACCTCACTTTATGATTAAGGTAGGTGGTTTTTCAGATGAAAATGATCTGCACAATTTATGAGTACTTGTGCATCACTAGGTCTTTGAGAAGATTACTTGTAGTTCACTCTCTTTACTTTCTATCTACCACAATTCAAGAACGGGTCAGTAATTAATAAGCACTCGCAAGCCTCAACTGCCACTATGAAGTAGAACCATATGAGGCAAATGCAAGTGTAGCTGCAAGAAGCTTCCTTCCTTACAAATTTCTTCACTGAAATCCACTACATAGACAAACGAATCTTTACATGTGTTGAATTGAATGGCAAAGCTGTGGAGAGTGAGGACGATCGAACCAACTACTCCATCCAAGTACTTAGACAAACGAATTGAAGGTGACAATGATTATGGTCTTAATATATTCGACACGGAGCGAGATGAATGCATGGACTGGCTCAACGCAAAGGAGGACAACTCAGTAATTTATGTTTCCATGGGTAGTATGGCAGTTTTAAACCAAGAGCAAATGGAAGAAGTTGCAGGGGCATTACTAGGTTGCAACTATAATTGCTTGTGGGTAGTCAGACAAACAGAAGAAAACAAGATCCTTCACGGCTTAATGTGATTTTCCTCACGTAATTGCATTCCTCAAGACTAGACTTATCTGGCAGACTTAATAATTTCAGGTTTTCGGTATGCGAATAGCGTGCAGTTTAATTATTAGTGCATTGTCGTAGTTTGCCCATCTTGGTTGCATGAACAAAAAGTGCCTCATTAGTTATTTCTAAAACATGATCACAATTTAGTGGTTTTAATGGTTAACAAACTGTTTGGGTTGGCAGGGTTGATCTATGTGAAGCTATTGAATCAAATATTTGAAAGTCTTGTTAGTCAAACAAAGTCATGTCAACAGTTTTCTAACACTTTTTGGGAGAAATATGAAAATCAGAGAATTTATAAATGAACCAATGATTAAACTTTTCTGAGAATTTTTTGAAGAATCACTAAAAGTTGAGAGTATTATTCAATTCTCTCTTCATTGATCAACAACTGATCAAGTATTTGAGTCTACAAAATCAT
>JAJJWW010012335.1:0-15559 GCA_023531295.1 Papaver armeniacum
TTCTAGTGAGGGGTGTAGTGTGGGATTTCCTGCAACTACACGTTCGAAACACTGGAGTCTATAATCAGGGAGTCCAGGTTAGAGTACAAAGAACCCAAGAATAAGATACCTATTGGAAGTTGTTCACCTTGAGCCATCTTAATGGCAAAAGGGATTACAAATGGCTTTAGCAAAGTTCCGGCGTCTTCAAACACGTCCCTGGACAGCCATAAACACAAGAAAGTAGCAATGGATAACATACCATCGGGTTCGTTGAGGGGGACATCTCGTGGCTACCAGTGTGTCAACCAGTGGGCATAACAACCTTTGCCAAAAGCCTTGTTAATTCTCTCCATCTCAGCTTTTAAGGTGTTGGAAATTGCTTTCTCCTCTGCCGAAAGTTCTCCAGGAAAATTACCTGTGACTGGGAGATGCAACAAAGCAACTACATCTTCAAGGTAATAGTGAACTCTCCCCAACTGCATATAAAAGTGTGGGTTGGAATGCACCAGCGGGCAAGAAGGGCCACAATACCTCATGCATCATGAAAAATATACAAATTTCCAGATGTCTGAACGGCTCTGGTAACTTGTGCTCTATCCAGCATAGCTCTAACACGAGGAAAACCCAGCATGTGTCTGGCCCATCCGGAAAACTTCTCTAAAGGTCGCCGAGGAAAACCCAGCATGTGGCATTGTTAAGGAGCTTTGGCTTCTTGCTATTTTGGTCGTTAGATCATAATTATGGCAAACAAGGAATCGATTTGTTTATGAGAACAAACAAGTTTGCTGGAGCTTCTTTCAAACTAGTGTTTTTAATCAGGTTCATGATTTTTCTAGGCATCTCAAGGGCTTCATGTTTAATACAGTGGATGACCTAAAAGTGCTGGATTTTTTCAAGGTTGCGCATAGGCAGGTAAAGATGCAAGTTCCGGTTGAATGTTGGTGGGTACCTTCGGCATCGGATGAACTTTTATTGTGTTGTGATGGTGCGGCTCGTGGGAATCCGGGTATGGCCGGGGCTGGAGTTGTAGCGCGTGATCATGGAGCTAATGTTATTGGTGCAATGAGTGTGGGTTTGGGTATAAAAAATAATTACCTTGCTGAAATTTTTGGTATAATAGTTGGTTTGGAATGGGCGCTTCAATGGGGTTACTTGAAGATTTATATTCGTTCAGATTATTTGAGTGCAATCAAGGCTTTTACTTCTTCTACTCTTTTGTGGTTTGTTAGACAGCGCTGGAGTGAAGTTTCTGCTAATTATGAGGCTATTCGGTTTGATCATACCTATAGGGAGGCTAACTTTGTTGCGGATAATATGGCTAAAAGGGGTTGTATTCTTCCTAATGAGGAGGGTAGACATTATATTGGAAGACCAGATTTCTTAAGTTCTGTTGAACTTCCAAATGTATCTTATTTTCGTTTCAAATGAGTAGTAAGTTTTTGGAGTTTTTCTGACCTCTTTTCTTGCTACTTATTTTGCTTTGTAATTTGGTTATTTATTAATACAATTTGGATTTACCAAAAAAAAATCTTGCCCTTTTGCTACCGCAATTTGGAAAGCCTGTCTGCCACGGCATTTTACTTATCTTCAACAGTTTGCTACTCTTGAGGATTGGATTACTTTATGGACAACAGATTCAATCATCGATTTTACTTCAGATACACCTTCTTTACATGGAATGATTGCAACTATATGGCATATTTAGAAATACATGTGTAGAGTTCAGTTTCAACAGGAAACAGTTAATCCTAACTCTGCTTTACACCCTCTTCTTAAATATCTGGCTGACATGATCCATAACTCTCATACATCTCATCATAGTCATCCTGTAGGTCATGATTATCATTAGACTCCACCTCCACCAGACACTTTAAAAAACAATGTGGATGCTTCCTTTCATAAACTTTTTCATCTAGCTGGTATTGCTATGCTAAATAGAAATTCTACAGGGTCATATGTTGCAGGAAAAGGAGTACTTAGAAGAGGAATTCATGTTCATCAAGCAGAAAATTGGGTGTTGTTAGAAGCTATGCAATGGGAAATGCATCACAACTGGGATAAGGTTATCTTTGAGTATGACTGTAGAAATGTAATGTTAACTGTCAATAGAGGTTTGCTTCCTTTCTAGCAATCTTCTTCTTTGTTAAATGAGTGTGTTCAACTTTGTAAAAATCATTGTAACTGGTCTTGTGTTTATGTACCTAGAGTTTGCAATAAGGTGGTAGATTGCTTAGTTAAATCTTTCCATAAAAGCTGTAATCCTGGAGAGTGGTGGCAAGTTCCATCACCTACTTTGCATGTAAAACTAGCTAATGATGTATCCTTTCTTTAATGTATAATACATATTTCTCTTTGTCAAAAAAAAATATGCGTCTTCTTCTCCATAAATGACTAGCTTGGTTTGATGCCAGCATTTTTCCATTGTTGTGTAGACCACCAATGATATGTCTCACTTTCATCGCAGTTATGAGGTCCTACCGTGTTAATCAGCGACAACCACAATGCCCGGTAAGAATTCGAATCCAACTCCTTATGTAAATAAGAACTTGACACCCTTTGAGACTCCAATTTCTGCATCTTATCAACCTCTTTCCTTATCTTTCCTTGCACAACACTAAATTCTGCCTTATAAAATTGGTGCTTCATTCACTGTATTATTCACAATTAGCGATCAGCAGCTCCATTGTTCTTGTCTCAAGTAAATACTTTATAACGTACCCATGGCCTCACGATCAATATTTGTACACTACGCCTCAAATTGATTCTTGGAATCTTAGCCGTCAAAAATAAGAGTTTAGTTCTTCGTGGGATTCTAGAACCTTCACCGGGTTTTTAAGAACTCAAACAAACTCATGTATTTAACATGGATTCACATTCTTAAACTGGGTTCCACTCTTTTTTTTTTATAAAGATCATTCAGAAAAAAGACGTCAGTTATACCGGAATATATGAAACATAATAATGTCTTCGAGCAACTGTCAAGATACCAAGATAGAGGTATAAAACTGCGAGTGCCACATCTTCACTATATAAAAGAAAAGAAAAGAAATTATTGCACATGAAAAAAATTATTGTTGATACCAAGCCATATTTTTAACCCTATGCAAGATTAGTATAAGAGTCTTCTTAACTTGTATCCCCGTATACATGTTAAGGAGTAATTAATATCTACTTTTTATCTTGTTTTTCTAACTTCTTTATACAAATTTCGAGATGATGATTAATAATAAGTGGGAATGTTATATATGCCCCTACTATCCATGGGCTTAGCAAAAATACCCTTATCCATTATATATATACCCCTCACCTTCCATATGTAAATAAAAAAAAAATTATTCCAGTTTTACCCATTAAACTAGATGAAGTTTATTTTGGTTTCCATTTCAGATCTCAAAACTCCGCATCTCTTATGTTTCAGCCACCTCTTCCCCTCCCTTTGCCGCTGCCAATATCACCACCACAACAATCGATCGAACAAAACTCCACCACCATCATCTCCATCGCCGCCACCAACACCTAAACCATTTCGAAGAGAACAACCAGTTCACTTATCTTCTTTCCTCTTCTTTCTTCCTTCTGTTCTTTCATTCCTCTAATCGAATGATCTGTGAATCATGGATGTTAATCATGAGAAATTAACAACCTAATCGAATCAAGTTTGGTGTTAAGGAGATTGTAGAGATAAAGTGGTTAGGGTTCGATGTTAATTGAGAAAAGAGGAAATTACAGTTATAACTTCTAGAATCGAATGAAAATTTCAAGTGAAATTGGAGGTAAAATCAAGCAAGGAATCATGGGTATTTTGTGTTACGAACAAGAAAAAAGAGGTAGCAGAGAAACGGTGAGATTTCAGAGAAGAATTAGGGTTTGCAGTTATTTCCATCTAGAAATAGGGAAGAAGTTGAGTTGTTGCTGCTCAATTGATGATTAAGAAGACGAGAAGAAGCAGTTAAGGTAGCTGTAGAAGAGATGTGTTTCCATGAATTGAACACTGTCTCCCTGTTAGACAAAACAGTGAGAATGAGGAGGAAAGATTGAAGTTATTATGAATCTGTGATAAATTATGAGATGGATACAACTCAGATTAGGTGTTGGACTCGTCGATTGCTAAATTATGGAGCTGTGATCTGAAATTGGGGCAAATTTGTGAATCGAAATAGGGAAGAGATGGAGATGAGTATTGAAGGGAAACTGAATGGAAGTAATATGTTGTTGCTGCTTTTGCTCATTATGTCTGAATGGGTTTATTGTAGATTCAATTCTTGACAGTAAGAATCAAAGAAGCTGAATTTGAAATGAGACAGTGATGCTTTAAGTGAAGGCACATGGATGTGATGTGTTGCTGTAATACAGGTGCAGCTGGAGATGAGTCTAGTAGTATTTTTGAGAAGGCTTGAGCTGGTTATGAAGCAATTGCAGGTGACTAGGGTAGTGGTGGTTCTAATGGTTGATTGCAGTTTGCGCTAAGATGATGCAGAAGGTGTCTTGTTGTTGCTGTCAATGGAGAGAATCATAAATTGTTGTTGATGCTCAAGGGAATGCAGCTGTGTTCAAGTGCAACTCAGTTAGGTGGTCGTCTTGTTTGCAATTGCAATTGCAGGTGTTGTGTGTGTTGTACAGAGATGTTGCAGTCAACAAAGAAGCGGAGACGGTACAGCTGGTAAGGTTCAGAACAAGAAAGGAGGATAATTATGATGTGTTAGAGTTGAGATTCTTGAAGGTGCAGCTGTAAATGAGCAGATGTGTTCAATTTCAGTGGATGGAGAAAGAATAGTTGGTGGATTTGAGAAAGGCAGCTACAGAAAATGGTGCTTTATGAGGAGTTTGTATTTGTGATTCAAGTTGTTGCTGGCTGGAGCTGAAATGAAATGCAACGACAATGGCTCGAGGCAACCTTGTTGCAGCTGTTACATTGATGCTTTTAATGGGTGTGCAAGGCTATCTTGCATTACAAATTTGAGAGAATGGAATGTGGAATGAAGTGCTATGACAGAAAGTGATTATAGTGATGAGTGTTTGGTGCAATGATGGAATGCGTGCTACTGATGGGTTTGTTGAGGTTACAGTGCAACTACAGTTAGGATATGTGGTTGATGGCCTTGCATTGGTGATGTTGATGTTAAGAGGATGAGAAGATGATATTGCAGGTTTGTTGAGCTAGATTTTGGGGACAATTTGATTCCAGATTTGAGGCAACTTGAGTTAGTTGCTTCCATATGTGGAGACAACTTGACCAAGTTGCTTTCACTTTTGGAGGCAACTTGAGCTAGTTGATTCCAGATTGGAGGCAACTTGAGCTAGTTGCTTTCACTTTTTGAAGACAACTTTGTGCTAGTTGCCTTTATTGTTGAAGACAACTTGAGCTAGTTGCCTCCGATATGGACACAACTTCAGCAAGTTGACTCCACATGGTGGTGGTGGTTGGCGGAGGCGATGGTGGTTGACGGCGGTGATGGTTGGCGGCGGCGGTGGGTGTCGGTTGTTGGCGGCGGCGGTGGTAGTGGACGGTGGTGGTGTTCGTTAGCGGCGGCGTTGGTTGGTGGTGGTGGTGGACGGTGGTGGTGGTTGACGGTGGTGGTGGTCGGTGGTGGTCGTCGGTGGTGGTTAGTTGTGGTGGTCGTCGGTGGTGGTGGTGGTGGTCGTCGTCGGTGGTGGTGGTAGGCGGTGGACAGTGGTGGTGGTTGGCGATGGACAGTGGTGTGGGCATTAGAAATATTTTTTTTTTTTTTTTTTTTTTTTTTGAATAGTGGTGGTGGTAGTTTTGTATATTCACTATATAAAAGAGAGTATTTTAGTAATGTATTAGGCTTAGAGGTATTTGTAAAGTTCATAAGGGTATTTTTGCAAAGGGTCTCCTAGTAGGGGTATATAGATAATATTCCCATAATTCAAGTGTCCCTTATCCAAAAAAAACTGGAAATGACAAATTAATCCTTATAATTGATAACTTAGTTTAGTGATGATAATCAAGTTTAGTGTTAATGATTAATTTCACTTATATTAACTCAAAATCAAAACCAAAATCAGATTTTTAGAGTTAAAAAAATAAATAGAGGAGAAGGTCAATCTCAATCAATTGAAGAAATTAACCAACAAAATGAAGAACCAGGACCTGAAAATGACCGAGTATACTTCTAAATTAGTCCCAACTAGCTTTTTGTTGCTCAAAGTTATCTAAAGTACGTAAAAAATTCAATTTTTTTACATTTTTAGAGCTAATTACGGTTCGTAAAAGATGAACTACCAACCGTAACTGGTTAAATTTGAATAAAACTCAATCGTAAAACTAGTTACGGTTGGTAACTAAATGCTCGATACCAACCGTAACTGAGTTACGGTTGGTAACCAAATGCTCGATACCAACCGTAACTGAGTTACGGTTCGTAAACTAAAATGGTTACCAACCGTAACTGAAGAAAATTCTCAGCCGTAACAACATCAAAATCTCCAGTTACGGTTCGTAATTGAGTTAAAACCCTAATTTATGATAGAAATTAAACTTAAATCGAACAAAATAAACCAAATCGTAACTGGGTTTTCAAAACATACCTCATATAAGTCATTACACTACACTTGATTAATTTCGAATCATCGATTAATCGAAAACGATGAAATTTTGAGTTTTAATAGAGGTTACGGTTGATGGGAGGAGGAGAAGAGAAGAAGAAAGAAAACAAATTTTCAATTTAGCTTTGATTTAGGTTAAAAAAATGGGGAGGGTAATCTAGTCAATTTACACCCCCTATAGGACATCCCCTAACCAACTAGAGGGACAATACTATCACACTGCCGCCCCTCTAATAAACCATGCCGCCCCTATAACAGGCTTGTTTTCTTCTTTTTTGTGTGTTTACTTTAACGGGACATATTTGGTAATTGCTAACGTAATAGATAATTAACCGAGTATTTTAAGATAATTATAGTTTTCTCTACTAATTTTTTTAGATAAACATTAAAATCAATTGTTGTTACCGTCAAAAAATTATTGACAGCCTATATCACCATACACGGATGTGAAATCATAAGCCATAGAATGAATTAGTAATATAAAATTTAAATTATATAATAATAAGGGTATAAAAGGAATTAGCTTTTTATAAAAACCATGTAAATCTCATTTCAAGATATCTACGACTCCTATAAAATTTGTCAAATTTCAAGATAAAAGGTAGCTATTAATGACTCCTTAACATGTATACGGGTATATAACTTAAGAAGAACTTGTATCCCCGTATACATGTTAAGGAGTAATTAATATCTACTTTTTATCTTGTTTTTCTAACTTCTTTATACAAATTTATGAGATGATGATTAATAATAATCTTATCATAATATATAAAGATAAACTTACCTTAATACCCTTGAGGTTTGCGGTTTAAATTCTTGGGTCCCACTGACAGACACCCGTCCATTATTCCTCTTCTTCTAGTTGCACAGACGCGGACGCGTAGACGAGGACACGACACGACGCTGACGCGGACACTACAAAATTTTCAAAAAACTAGGACGTGCATTAAAAATTTGGAATAATAGGTCATAGAGCAAAGCCTTATGAACACAAGGGGAACATTTTTTTTCATAATTTTGTTGTAGGAGATGCTAACTAGAGGTTTATTTGACCAAGATAAACTTACCAGCGCATATAAGGCTTACTTTTGCTATTCTCAATGTAAAATGCCAAGGTCCTAATGACCGAAATTGTGGTTTGACTTGTTGTATCACTTCTCTTTTAAGAAACAATAAGGAATTGAATCATTTTTCTTTATATTGAAACCCATTTGGTATTGATGATTGTGTTTTATTTGGAATTTATTTGAATTTTAGTATCAAATATTAATTGTCATTTGAACACCACCATTACGGGCCGCAATCATGTAACCGACTTACTTTTTAATATTAAAATAAATCAAATCAACGACGTAATCGGACGCCTGAGACACGTATATACATAATTTATTTATATATTATTTATATATATAATCATGTATTTATACAGCAAAGTCAAGTATTTCGACCCTAAAAATTAGAAAATGATGTTACATATGTATAAATTTCAAAAGAAAAGAAGATATCGTTTGTTTATACACGCCGAATGTCAAATAATCAGTCACTATTAAACACATAGCACAATCAAAATGCATTCTTAGATCAACACATGTCCAACTAAGGGTATACGTGATGTCATTTCAAATTACAAAATCCTAATAAAGACCTAAATTATTGATCTAAATGTTTGTCTTTCTTCATTTGGTTAATAATAGTAAAAATAAAGGAAAAAATTATATCAAAATGAAAAAAAATGCGTCGGACACGCGTCATCGGTGCGTCCAAACCAGACGCGCGCAGGACGCGCAAATTGGTGCGTCGGACACGCGTCGTGTCAGCGTCCCACGCGCGTCCCGTGTCCGTCGCGAGTCGGACGCGGACACGGATCAAGAAATGGAGCGTCCGTGCAACCCAGCTCTTCTTAAATGTATCGGGTAGTAGGAAATTTTTATTTTCTTCTCGGCTTTTCATCGTATCAGCCTATTAATACGAAAATCACCATTGTGGGACTGGCAACTCAATTCCCCGATCATAGATGGTCTGTTTTTCTTTCAAGCCTGTTATAGGGGCGGCATGGTTTATTAGAGGGCGGCATTGTAATAGGACAAAAAGGGTCATTACATGATAATTCAAGTGTCCCTTATCCAAAAAAAACTGGAAATGACAAATTAACCCTCATAATTGATAACTTAGTTTAGTGATGATAATCAAGTTTAGTGTTAATGATTAATTTCACTTATATTAACTCAAAATCAAAACCAAAATTAGATTTTTAGAGTTAAAAAAAAAATAGAGGAGAAGGTCAACCTCAATCAATTGAAGAAATTAACCAACAAAATGAAGAACCAGGACCTGAAAATAACCGAGTATACTTCTAAATTAGTCCCAATTAGCTTTTTGTTTGCCTTCTCACCACTGTAAGAAATGTTTAAAAATCCATAAAAATAGGATTTGGAATCCAGGAGGATCTTGCGCACCAACTCCATCAAAAAGTGAACTTGAATTCTGGATATAAACAACAACAATAAAATCCAAACAGAAGGCAACAACAGCAGAGCTACTGAAGCAATTCTTTTATCCCCATCAGTTTTGGTTGTACTATTAGCAGAGGTACCTGATAGGTCCAATGAATAGAGAAAATGTCAAAGAATAGTCGAAACAACTATTTTCTTACACATAAATCAACGAATTTGTGCAGAAAAGTTGAAAAATGTCTATCCAAGTTTGAGGATAAACTAAAAAGGACGAAACAGAAATGAATGATTATGATAATAGGAAGCACATCTTATCCAGCCAAAGAATCAAAATGATATTCAATATAATAATATTTCTACTTATTAGAGAGAAAGAAAAAAGATGGTATATGCATTGTGCAACTTACCTAACTAACGATATAGCAGCTAAAACCAGATTGAAGAGTAGTAAGGCCTATTCCTATGCACATGCCAAAACATGATATTTGGCATATATGCACCCATTATGGGTATGTCAAACTGCCAAACTCATATGCCAATATGTTTTTCCTGGCATATAGGCATACACGACAGAGTTTCCAGCGAGCGATAGAGTCTCGGTCGCTCGATGGTCTTGAAATCGCTCGTTGGTCTTGAAATCGCCAGCGTTAGTCAAGATGTCGCTCGATACTATGATTATCGCTCATCAGATCTTCATCTAACGGCTACCATTTTCCCCCTCTATAAATACATAATTTCAAACTCATATCAACTCACACCAGAAATTCTAAAATTCTCTAGAATTTCTTAATCTCTCAATCTTTTTCAAATCTAAAACTATCACACCTCCTCTACAATTATATATTTTCTTGTAAAATGGATTCACAAGCAGAAACTCAAGGCAACAGTAAGAAGAACCGAGTATGTGGTGCAAAATACAGCATGATAGAAGATGAATGTATTTGTCGTAATTATGTTTTTTACCCAAGATTGTATCGGTGGTGCACACCAACATGGTAACACCATGTGGGATAATATATTTCAAAAATATGAAGAACAAACCATGAACATCAATAGTCGTGATGCAAAAGGATTGTCAGAACACTTCATTGTAATCAACCGGGAAGTAGCCGCTTATGTTGCATTGATAATCCAAGCCAAGAGAAAAGGCAAGGACAGTGGTCAAAGTAATGTTGATTTTGAAAGAGAGGTTCGTACAGATTGGCAACGAAAACATGGTAAACAGTTCTCTTTCGAAAGTTGTTATCATATTTTGAAGGGTTTGAACAATATAATCCAGATTACTTAGCAAATAATCAAATAGTACCTGAAAAGTGACCATATAATTCTTCTCCCTCAACACCAAATTCTTCACCATTTTCACAAGGTCCATCAAATTCTTCACCAGATACCCCTACAAGCTCAAATTCCAACGTTGTTTTCAATAATTATGTAATTGCAGGAAATCCTACAATACACACCTCACAAGAATTCGTAATATTCAACACATCTTTAAGATCAACAATCAATTTCTTTATTAATTGAGTTAGAAATTTTACAAGAAGGGAGTTAAATCAAGAATATAATTGCTACTCTAAACTTTCTCTCTCCTCAAAACTTTATCTCTCGTCTAAAAAAGATATCTCCTCTCATAAGCCTATTCGGCTCTTTATATAGGGTATTACATAGTGGATGGCAGCTAAGTTGTCCTTTATTTTAGGATCTGACTTGCGAATTCTCGCAAATGTACAAATATGAAATCTCGCAACACTCCTAAATCTCGCTAAGTCTTCACATCTTTCTCGTGTTCAGGCTGTCGTCATCCGTTGCGTCACTTTTATTACCCATCTGCGATATCTTCGCAATGTGTCGTTTATGGATTTCGCAAGGGTGTTGGTGTTGCGATATTCTGATCCTACATCTTGCCTCTTCTCATGTCTTCTCTGCGAAGGAGAGAATGTCATGAGAACTAATACTTTCAAAATGCCGCAGTTGTTCATTTCTTTCCCTAAATTTTCTGCCGACAAGATTCCATGAATTAAGCATAACCGTTTACACGTGTTAAATTTTTCCCTATTCACCGGCACATTTAATGCTAACCGGTCATCATCTTTTGTCTATTTAAGAAGAGATTCATCATAAGAGTGTCTTCTTTCTTTTACTTCATCTTCTTCATCTGTAAATTCTCTTTTTGTCGTCTGTAACTTTTTCACTGTTCATCCTTCCGTAAATCCTCTCCATCTTTCTGCTGTTGTTCTTATGGAGTCATCAAGGTTTGTTGATTTTGCTGAAACTGATCTTCTTAAAATTGATCTTCTCTACTGAAATTATTTTATTTGATATTGCTCATCTTTAGATAATTCCCATACTGTTTTATGTTTCAGCAAAAACACTTCCAGCACCAAGTTTACGATCCAAAACCCTAATGTTCCCAAGAGTTCGCAACAAAAACTCGTTGTAAACAAAAAAAGCCTGCGAATAGCAAGGTATTAAGAAACACTTATTCTTTTAATAACAATATTGTTGCCTCTGTTTCTTATATGACTTGTGATTCATAGGTGATGCAAATGTCGAAAGCCCCCCAAAAACCTCGCCATCCTAAAAATGTTGAAACATTTGTTCCATTTCCTTTGTTTAAGCTTTCAACACCTCCCGCGACGTCTTCGCAAGCGGAACCTCCTCTTCTCATCTCGCGAAAATGTCGCTACTGCATTCATCCCCGTAACTAATCTTTCTATTAATGAAATTCCTCACAATAACCCTGTTGTGAATGAACCCTTCTCTTCTTCTACTGTCGATGCCTCTTCTCTTAATATTGCCTCAACTCCAGTCATTAACCTTCATCAAATCTCATCTTCCGATGTCATATCTACGGTGAAAGATGATTCAACTCTCCCACCTTCTGCCATCATCGCTTCATCATCGGAATCTCTCCCTTTTACTCAAGAGAATTTGGAAGGGATGGATATTGCTTTCAAGGTTTTATCAGACCTTCTAGATGATGCCAAGAAAACTTCCACTGATCCCATCAGATTCGGTGTTTGCGAGATTTTAAGTAAATATTTTGGCCCTGACAGAATGGTTTCGCAAACATCCTTAACAAAAGAAGTTGAAGATCTGAAAAATAATCTCCAAGCTATGACCTTGAAATGTGACACTCTCCATCTTGAGAATCAAAAACTTCAGAATGTTTCGCTGGATCGTGATAATCTTCGCAAGAAGAATAAGGAACTAAAAGGTAAAAATTTATTTATTTTTATTTATTTTTTATTTTTTTTTATTTTTTTTTATTTTTTTTTTAAATTTTTGTTCGCCCTTTAAGCTCTAAACCAGAAACGAAAAAATGGAGATATATTAGTTTGAATCCGTCGCCGAAGAAGCCCGAATGGATAGAGATGCTAGGATGGATCAATATAACCAATTAGATAATCTTCATACGTATTCTGTTGATCAAATAGATAATCTTACCAAGGAGAATGCTTAATTAGTCCAGAAGCAAAACTTATTAAGTAATGAATTATCTCGCCTCTCTTATTTTTTGACTAAAGCTAATCTGGAGTTGGAAACTTTATCAGATGAGAATGAAACCCTCTCTCATGAAAAGCGGATCCTTTTAAATAAGGTGGTGATTTCTTCGCAAGAACTTAACATATGTCAAAAAGTATGTAATGATCAAGAACGGTCCCTCTGCTTATTGAGAAATAAACTCAAAGAAGTAACAGAATCATCCTCTGCCGAGAGAGATAAACTTATTCAAGGTAGAATAACTCTAAGCATAAAGGCAAATCAACTTAAAGATCAATACTCTAAGCTAGAAGAATCCTACTCTTCTCTTGCGAAGCATAACACCTTACTCATTTATAATGAAAAGAATTTGCGATCTCGATTGAAAGGCTTGGTGGGTGATAAGTTTGACAATGCCATGGTTTGGAGAATAGTTGCCTGGCTTTAACTCAACATCTTATCTCGCAAAAGGAAGGTAGTCATAAAATTTGACTGCCTCAACCATTTTTTCTTTGTTAAGTCTATTACTATGTCTTCCTTGCGAACTCTTCGCCTAAATGATTTCCTTTATTCTTTGTTTTTGCAGAATCTGAGAAAAATCTTCGCTCTTCCCTTTCTACTTTGGAATATAACTATGCCAAGATTCGCAAAGAGAATGCATTACTTGCCGCTGCTCTTGCTCGTTCTCGCGATCGGGCAGAAAGAAGATTTGATTATCTCTCTTACTCCAAAGATATCCAAAGTAGGAATCACCAGAAGGCACTTCTTCGCCAAGTTCATCTTAGGGCTGAAGTTCTTGTGAATGAAATTTTATTATCCAAATCTCTTTCCCATGTATCTGTCGAGCCTTTGGAAGTAGATGATGATGAAGTCCCTGGTACTCCTGACAGCGATTATCATTATGAAAGTGGCGAAGACTTCGCAAATGAAGAAGAAGTTCTTCCAAATGATGAAGATGTCGATAATAATCCAAATGAATGAGAAGTTGGAATAAACCAAAATGAAGAAAGGATTGGCGAAGCTGAAAAAACCAGCGATATCGAGAAATCCAGCGAGAGTGATAAAATTAGTGAAGGATGTCCATTATCTCCTTCTTGCGAAAAAATTGATGTTGAGAATTGAACTTCTTTTGTAATTTTATTTCTTTGAACTTCTTCACCTGTATAACTTCTTGCATATGGTGCATTTCAGTCATCTTTGAGATGCATTTACTCCTTTATTATTGTGTTTATTTGCTAGAAAGATAATGTCCATTGTTGAATAATTCCCATACTGCCTCTCATTATCTTTCTTGCGATGGATGACCTGCATAAATAATAATTAGTTTTTATAAATCTTTTGTTGAATCATGTGGTCTTATTTTGCCTTCCTAGTTAAAGGTCTTATTGCGCCACCTCTTGTCATTGCGACAAAATCACAGGATATCTTTGAATTTGCATTCAAAAACCCATTGATCTTGCCTTAACCTTTTCTTTGAAATTTTTGTTGCGACAATATGACAGGCCTAAAAATTCTTGCGAAAATAAATCCCCATGACATTGCCGTCTTGCGACGAAATCGCAGGACATCCTTACACTTTCATGTACTGACCCATTGATCTCGTCTTATCTTTGTCTTTTGTATTATTGCCTCTTCAGGATTGTCGCACAAATATGACAAGCCTAAATTTTCTTGCGAAAATAAAGCCTCATGACATTTGCGTCTTAAGACACTTATCAGCTCCCTAATGGAGGGTGCCGCCTTTATCATCTCCCTGGTTTCCCCTTCAAGGAGGCGTACTTCTGCCATACAAGGCTAGCTCCCCCCATCCGATCTTAACAACAACCAGTTGTTTTTGCAGCCTCTTATCCCTTTTGCTTATAGGGCTTATGGTTACGAGACTGCACCCTAAGTGGAGTTTTCTTCGGGCCGAAAAGATATGCCAAGACTTGCCAAGAATGGCCGAGACACTTCAAATGCCCCAGGCACTCTTGGCTCAACTGTGTATCTCGGCGCCTTGGTCAAATGCTGACTCCTTAGAAGAGGCCCTCGGTCGTCCAATCTAAGTCATAATCTTAAATTGAAAATCCTAGGTACCTCTCCTGGATGGGCTTTATTGACCCCAAATCTCCATGACTCAGGTTCCAGGGGCGGTGTAACCTTTTCCCTGAGCCATGTTAACAGGTACTCCCTTTTATGACGTACTTTAGGTCTTACATTTGCCTCTTGCGAAATTTTGACTTCGCGAACTAGGGTGTACGCCATAGCAGGTTCGCCCCTTTCTGATATGTCATTGATCTTTGATTATCTCTTGTCATTATCTGTGCGAAATTTTTGCATGTTCTTTCTTTATTTTCTACAATCTCGCAGTAATTTTTCACAAGATTTTCATATAAATTCATTTTTCTTCGATCATACATCTTTTTCCAGTCTAATCTTTCCCCACAATCTTTTACGGGTAATATCTCTTCAAGTATAACCTGTTCCATGGTCTATCCAATCTGTGGCCCACATCTTTACCCTCAGGGTCCATCAATCTATATGCCCATGTTCCAACTATATCCTTAATGATATAAGGTCCATCCCATTTTTTCGCAAGCTTGCCACCACTTTCTCGCTGATATATTGGTGTTTCTCTCACCAAATCACCCGGTTGAAATTCGCGTATCTTAACACGTTTATTATATTCTTCTAATCATATTTGGTAATTCTCCATCGTTGTAGAGCTCTTTCTCTTTTATCTTCTAATTCATCTAGTTTGGTTAAAATATTCCCCGCACTAAGATTTTTCTCCCAAGCATCTCTCTTTGTTGTTGGAATAATAACTTTTGTTGGTAGTACAGCCTCAACTCCGTATGTTAAACAGAAAGGTGACATTCCCGTAGCTTCTCGCCTGGTTGTGTTGTAAGCCCATACTGCATTATGCAACTGTTCACACCATGCTCTATTATGCCCTTCTAATTTCTTCTTCAATATATCTGCGATTGTTTTATTTGTTGCTTCTGCCTGTCCGTTGGCCTGAGGGTATAAAGGAGTTGACTTCCCACATTTTATCTTAAATGCATTTGTAGGATCAGAATATCGCGACATCAATA